>RJWJ010002195.1:0-106578 GCA_004363605.1 Indri indri
GCTTGGGACTGGGACTTGGGGGGAAGGGGGGGCAAGGGCATCATACGTAACCTAAACACCTGTACCCCTATAAACAACAAACAATAAAAAAAAAATAAAATAAATTAAAAAAAAATAAAAAAAAAAAATTTAGTCCCCGAAATTTTAGTCCTTGAAAGCTTTTCACTTCAAAGTTATAAAAGGAAACTGATATAGAGTATGGTTTGTGGGAAATATTAAATAACTTTAGAAATATTCAAAACTACAGATGAGTATAAAAATAAAAATGGTAAATAAGCATTAGATGATATGAGGCATTTATAGAAAACATATTTTATATAATAAATATAATTTCTGAAAATATGTTTTCGAAAGTATGTTGCTTCTGAAAACATGTAATTTCATGGGTGATTGTCCTCAGTAGTCAAATCTACATGGCCAACCATTTAAAAAATATGAGGAAATTAGGCAACAATATCTCAGACATGTCATCAAAGACACAGGCAACAAAAGAAAAATTAAACACACTGGACTTTACGAAAATTAAAATCATTTGTGTATCAAAAGATACTATCAACAGAGTAAAAAGACAAACCACAAAATGGGAGAAAATATTTACAAAACATATACCTGATAAGAAATTAATACCCAGTATACATAGTGAACTCTTAAAATTCAACCACCAAAAAAACAGATAATCTGATCCAAATATGGGCAAAAAAAATTCAAGAGACATTTCTCTAAAAATATATATAAATAATCAATAAGCACATAAAAAGATGCTCAACATAACTAATCATTAGGGAAATTTAAATCAAAACTGCAATGAGATACTACCTCACATCCATTAGGATGGCTACTATTTAAAATATAATAAACAAATAAAAACAAAAAATACCAAGTGTTGACAAGGATTTGGAGAAATTGCACCCCTTGTTCACTATTGGTGGCAATGTACAATAGTATATCTGATGTGGAAAACAATATGGCAAGTCCCCCTCCCCAAAAATAAAATTACCTTATGATTCAGCAATTCCACTTCTGGTTATATAATATACTGCAAAACTGAAAGCAAGATCTCTAAGAGATATTTGCACACCCATGTTCATAGCAATTATTCATGATAGCTTAAACGTAGAAGCAACTCAAGTGTTCAATGGATGAATGAAGAAAAAACTGTGGGATACACACACACACACACACACACACACATGCACACAAAATGAAATATCATGCAGCCTTAAAAAGAAAAGATTTCTGAAATGCTACAGCATGGATCAATCTTGAGGACATCATACTAAATGAAATAAGCCAGATACAAAAAGACACATACTATATGATTCCACTCACATGAAGTACCTAGAGTAGGCAAATTTATAGAGACAAAGTACAATGGTGGTTTTCAGGGGTGGAATGGGGTGAAAGGGAATTATTGTTTAATGGGTCAGTTTTGTAAGATGAAGTGTCCAGTAGTGACGGCTGCACAACAATATGAATGCACTTAATACCACTGACTTGTACACTTAACAATAATTAAGATGGTAAGTTTTTATGTGTATTTTAGCACAATGAAAACATTTTATTAAATATGTATATGGAAAATACAGGAATAGAGAAGAGAATATAAATGAGAGAAAAAGATTAATCAAAGAAAGTTAAAAATTGAGACTGAATAAGACATGCTTAAATGATGACAATTTTACTCCGGAAATTCAAATGCAGACGTACACACAGGCATGGAATCTGACTCTATAATCCCAAAGTTTCTTTCGGTTCTTCATTCTATGTATCAGTTTCCCAGTCACACAATTGATTGATTTTTTTTTAAATAAGGGTCGTTCAATAATATCGTATTAATGATATTAATCAGATAAGCTTTCCATTTGGAGCTATTAATTATCTTCCTTTGAAATGCAAATAATCAGGGACGCAGGAATGCCTATTAAAAACTAGTAAAAGAGGAAAGGTTTCTGGAATGTAGGTGCCCTGAAGATGGTCCCCTTCTCCTGATTCCCAACTCTAAGCTATCTGTCACTCTGCCATTGGGCCTGTGAGTGGTGGAGCACAGGAAAAAGTGTGACTTCTGTTGGATTTCCATGGAGCATGGAAGTAGAGTTTTTTTCTGAAGGGGTGGGTCAACTTCTAGAGAACCAGGTTGAAGTCTTGGAGAAAGGACCATAAAGAATTATTTTCCAAAAAAGGCAAAATCGATCAATACAAAGTTCAAATGAACATATTCCAAAGGCTTTATTTCATTAATTATTATTATTGAATTGGTTAACCAAGAAAACAGAAAAATGTCATGGTGGTTAAAAAGAGAACTCAAAGCCATGCACATTTAGTCCAATAAGGAATGCTGAGATGTATCTACACAGGGATGAAAAACTGGCGAAGCTGGTCTGTATTTTCAGGGCAATACCTAATTGCATGTCATCAAACACAATTTGCATTTCTATGGACAAAAGTCATTAGCATTTCTTTCAGTTTTCTGCAAATTAACCTGTAGCTCTACAGAGTTGTAAGACAGAGACAGATAACCCAGACGGAGGAGCTTACCAAGACACCTACTACATTTCAACGTCTTTCACAATTTTCCCTCACAATATACAATTAAAAATATTAAATCTAAAAAGGACAAAGATGGACCATCTGGGAATGGGTAGCACAAATTTAAATAAAATCCTCAAAACAGAAGAAATGTAGTATAGTGGAAAAATTCTACTAATAATATAGAATGGACAATATGAAACCATTGAGGAAAATAAAGGATCAGAGGTTTGGGGAGTGGATATAGAAGCTGTCCAAATTTCTCCTCAGAAGGAAGGACAGGGAGAGTAAGAGACACAAGAAGTGAATATATTTTAAAGATTTCATTATATAGAGTTGGGAGTGTATAGTGAAGAAATGGATTTCTTGCTTGAGAATATGAAAGCAACTTCATGGAGCGGTTGCTATTTTCTTTCCAAATAATAGTAGAAAAATACATTTTGAAAATTGAAACTAGAGAAAAGGAAGGAAATAAAAGCAGTACAGACTGATGATTACCCTCACTTTGTATTTTTCTGCATTGCTTCATTTAGACAACCATGTAGCCATAGTGTTACCAATGCCTTAACTCTATCTTACTGATAAATTATCTTAGAGCATGGACTAACGGAGGAGTTTGGTTCTTGCTTTCAATTAGGAAAAACATTTGTCCTGAAGGGCCTTAGAGTGGGGTTAGGGGGTTTTTTGTTTTGCTTTGGGAGTTGTTTTGCTTTGATTTGGTTTGGTTCTTTGGCTCGAAGACTAAAAATTGTTCCGACATGAAGAAAATGAATAAAGTATGGCTGTCATATCACATCTTGATGTTTATCTTCTGCTTCCCATTCACCAACTGGTCTCCAGGTCGTTTTAGGAGTAAGATCTCAGGAAGTGGGACTTGGGAATAGGCAGGTTCACAAAATAGTCAAGGTGAGTTTGTTGGATGTACCTGTGAGAACTGGGAGGAAAAAAAGCCTAAAAAAACTCAAGGAGTATAAACAGTGGTTTTAAGTTTGCAGCTAATGCAAACTTGTATAATTTGAATACAGCTTCTGTAGTTTAAAGATGCCAATATTGAGTGCTATGGCATTTAACATCAGGAAAATGAGACTCAGGCACAGATGGGTTTTCAGGCTTCAAGGGAACAAATTCTTAAATTTAAATAACTGTGAGAATAATTACATAGTTTTGTTGCAAGTTACAGGGAATACACCACATTCTTTCAAATAGAGCTTTTTGTCTGCTCTAATTATACCTTCTAGAAAGTGTTGCAAAAAATCTGAAGCATACCTTCCTCAATCAGCATTATCATCATAAACATTGAAGTGTATTTATTAATGCTCTTGTGCATGCTTCTGTGAGAGGAGCTATTCAAAGCAACATGAACAGGAGTGCTCAGTATTTAAATCTTTCTATATATTTATAAAACTTGATATTTAAATTTCCAAGCAATGGGAATAAATGTAATTTATACACACACACACACACACACACATACACACACATACACACACACACATATATTATCTGTATTAATCCATACATACTGGCGCTAATATTTTTCTACCATTATTTCATAGGGACAGGGCCAGAATAGGTGTTTACTTTCTCTGGGAAAACACTGAGGAGTGTGAAGGGGCATCTGGAAGCTGGAAGTGTGGTTAAGCCCTGCATGTCATTCTTTCAGAAGGGAAACTTCTGAAATCAAGAAACTGGAATAGGTTTTTTTTCCCTCCAAATGGAGATCAAATATTATAAAATACATCAAGTATTTTTTTTCTGTTTAGAGCAATTCTGTCTTAAAGACTAGACTTAATCTTTAATCCTCTCAAGGGACAAAGAAGAGTGAGACCTAGGAAGACAGATTTAGGGGAGGAGCCCGCAAGGACTCTGGAAACACACCCAGGGCTCTTTGGGTTGGAAATCTCAAGATCCCAGAACCCCGAGCATGGTCTGAGGGAATGGAGAATGGTGTTACCTTTGTGGGAGCATCCTGTTGGCCAGGCAGCCTCCTCACCCTGTGGAGTAGGTTGTGGCCAATGAAACTGTAAAATGTGGGGCTCAGGGAAGAAGCTTCTCTTACAGGGTCGATGAATGGTACTACTAACTATAGTTACTAGTGAATTCAATAAACTCTATTCAAAATAATTTTTATTTTGATAAAATTCAACTAAACTACAAAAAAATTAGAGCAAAGTCATTTTGATAACTTCTTATATACTTTACAACTATTTCAAAAAACATTATTTGAGTGAGAAAATATATATGGAAATACATTTTGCAACATGTCTGTACATTCTTCAGAACATTCCATTGGCCCACTATAGCAATGATGTCAGGCCAGTCAGATTGGATGAGCAAGAAGTAGCTAAACATCAAAGGCCTTGATAAGACACACACACTTCAGAGGCTGAGAGAGGAAACATATGATGGTGCAAGGATCCATTGCAGCATCAGTGAAGTTTGGGGGTCCAGTGGTCTGGGACATACCCAGACATCCACTGCAAAGTAAAGGAAAAATATTGCATAACTCACTTCGACCTTGAAAAAGGAGGCACAATGCCTAGTTGTCCTCTTCAGATTCTAGAGGCAGGGTAATTCACATTTGTGAATATTGCCATGGCCCACTTACTGAGCTACATAAAAGGCTGTTATCTTTGAATGAGCTCAGAACAGAAAGGGCTCTGTACCGGACCAGACTGCCCTGCTGCTTGGCCAGAGTCTGGCAGCAAATATGGTTTCAGGTATCTGTGCTGGAAAAAGATGCCCCATGGAAGTTACAGCAAATCCAAGTAGGAGAATCACAATGTCGACCCCCAGCCCAGTATTCTCTAGCACGGCCAGACCATCTATAGCAGAGAATTAGTCATAATTCTTAAAAACAAAACAAAACAAAAAAAATACTTTGTTGGTCTGCTTCTGAGACTTGGGAGAAATGGAATATCTGACTGTGAGACATTGAGAGACAAGTGCAGCCCGAACGATTCCTTAAGAGCTGGATTATGCCAAACCCATAAAGTCTTACGGCCAGGTAAACCCAGCAGCAATTCATCAAGATAGGAGTTGTACACATGGAATTGGACACAAGACATAAGACGCAAGAAATCTGCATGAGCAGGTGGCCCTTTCATCTGCCACCATTCATTGCACCAGTGCCTCTCGCTCGGCTCACACTCATGGCCGTATATGTAGGGGTTGGGGAGTCCTTATAACCAGGCAGACCAAAAAGTCTGAGTTTGGTTGAGGAATGGGTTGGCTTGCCATGTGAGTACAAGTCAAAAATCTGTGTCCAGCAAGTTAATGAAATCAGCTGCTCAGTGATGCCACACTACAGAGAAAAACTTTTGTTCTTTCAAAGTGGGGATGGACAAACTTTTCTCTGTAAAGGGCCGGGTAGTAATATTTTAGGCTTTGTGGGCCATAGAGTTTCTATTACAACTATTCAATTCCTCCATGTTAGAGCAAAAGTAGACATAGACAATATGTAAACAAATGAGCTTGGCTATGTTGCAATAAAACTTTTTCATAAAAACAGGCGGCAAACAAGATTTGGCCCATTAATGAAGACTTGTTTTAAACCATTGAAGAAGGAATAGGATTTTTAGTAGTTCCTTGTGGAGGTCAGCTGGGGAACTGGATCCAGCATTTAAGATACAAATCCTAGAAGCTTCTGTGCATAACACTGGACAAAGCTTTCTTGGTTCACTCCTCGCTCTCTAGAACTTGCAGCCATTAAACAGAGATTTTCCCCCATTTCCTTCACTTTCTACTGTAACTGCCCTGACTCGAGGCTGCTACATGTGACCAGCTAACATCTCCTGGTTGCAGGGTACATTACCACCTTCCTCACATGGCTATGTTGGGGAAAAAAATGACTTAGAGCAGTCCCATTGCCACCACTGAGCAGTATAGAAACTGTTGCCCTAGTGATTTCACAGCATTGCGGTTGCATACAGAAAGAACAGCATAAGGAAAAAGGAAAACAGAGTAAGGAAAAAGAAGGTCACGTCTTGTCAGATAGTCTATGTTTTACTTTACTTATTTTTAATTTTTTGAATAGCCGATACATTCATATGGCTCCAAGTTCAGAAAATATTATATAATCAAGTACATATTAATAGTAAAAAGCTCCTTCTGCCATCCTTTCCCCTTTCTGCCAGCTTCCCATCCCCACATTCCAACAGGTAACCACTGTTTTTAGTTTCCTATGTGTCCTTCTGGTGTCTCCCTATTTTGCTTTGGTTTCAATTAACTCTAACTCGGCTGTTGTGCTTTGTGTTTTGTTTTGTTTGTTTTGTTTAATTTCAGCATATTACGGGAGGACAAATGTTTAGGTGACATGTATTGCCTTTGTTTCACCCGAGTCAGAACTTCAAGCATGTCCATCCCCCAGACAGTGTGCACCACACCCATTAGGTGTGTATATACCCATCCCCTCCTCCCCCCACCACCTGCCCGACACCCGATGAATGTTATATGTGCACTTAAGTATTGATCAGTTAATACCAATTTGATGGTGAGTACATGTGGTGCTTGCTTTTCCATTCTTGTTGACATTTCACTTAGTAGAATGGGCTCCAGCTCTATCCAGGGTGCTAATACAAGAGGTGCTATGTTACCATTGTTTTTTGTGGCTGAGTAGAACTCCATGGTATACATATACCACATTTTATTAATCTACTCATGTATTGATGGGCACTTGGGTTGTTTCCATATCTTTGGCTGTTGTGATTTGTATTCACTATTTCCAAGGTAATGAGATTTTCAGTTTTTTCATTGTTGAGGCTTCATTTAAAATTTAAGATTTGAAAGTGCTCTTTCACTTAATGTCACTAGGGATTCTAATATGAAATAAAAACTAAATAAACAGCTGTACATTCAAAACATATATGTCAGAAGTAAAATTTTAAATATTTATATTCATAGGTCATATCTACATTAAAACAGCAGGATCATTTGATTTCCTATAATTTGGGGGAGAAATTTACTCAGCTGTTAATGTGTAGAGAGCCTCGCTGAGAAAACCCATGCAACCGAATAATTACAGTACAGTCCACAGGTGTACGGCAGTGGGTTCAAAATACAGGTTCATACACGGGGTGAAATAATCAAGGCAAACAATGGAAACAAAGAGAGGCAGATGGTCAAGGTGACCAATCAGACTGAGAGAGAACATAGAAGATAAGTGTCCTCTCCAGCACTAGTCAGAAAAGTGGGAGCACATACAATCTCTTTAAAGAGGGCTTTGAAAGGGAGGAAAATTGCACTGGTTACTGGTATCTCGGTACAGATCAGCCAAGATCTACAGACTTGAGGGTGGTATGACACCATGCATAGTAAGGTTTTTGCTAGTACTATATTTTCTTTTTTTAATTTTAGGCAGGTCTTGCTCTATTGCCTGGGTTAGAGTTAGTGGCATCATCATAGCTCACTGCAGCCTCAAACTCAAGGGCTCAAGCAATCCTCCTGCCTCAGCTTCCTGAGGAGCCGGGACTACAGGCGTGCACCATCACGCCTGGCAAATTTTCTTTTTAAAGTTTTTTAGAGACAGGGTCTCAAACTCTTGGCCTCAAGCAATTCTCCCACCTCAGCCTACCAAAGTCCTGGGATTACAGGTGTGAGCCCCCATGCTTGGCCAAATACTATATTTTTAAAGTCAGTTAATTTATTTACTGCAGGAAAAAAAATCAAAACTAAATAACTAACGGTTGATAGATTTTATTCCTATCTCTTGTGAGTTTTAAAGTTGTCTTCTCCAAATTTCCACTTAAAATACTGCAAAAATTCTCTGGTTCTGAGAAAATAATAAAAAGAAGCACTGAAGGCAATGAAAATGACAATTTTCAAGAAAGCCTATGAAATAATAAGGCTTACTTTTTCTGGGACACAACTCATAGATCTTAACGTTGACCAGGATGTGCCTTGGTGAGGTCGTGCTGGAGCAGAAGAAACAGATCAGGAAATGCCTGAACTAATTGAGACAGGCATTGACCAATATTAAAAGAGAAAGATATTCCTATTTTTATTCAAGGAAAGAAGACACAATTTGATGATAAAATGAACAAATTTAAAGTGGTCAGGGTTTTTTGCTTTGTTTTTCAGTGTAATTGAATTAGTTAAGGGGGGACCTAAAAATGTCTCCTCTCTCATGACGGATTTGCTGAGAGTGTCTTAGGGAAATACTTTAGCAGCCCATCAATAAGAAAAAAAATATATATATAATAAATTGCTAGGTGGTGCAAATTGCATTATATTATATATAATTATTACTATAGATGTGTATAAATTTGAATATGACATTTTTTAAATTCTCATTTCTCTTCCATGATCTATACATACTTCTATGTTAAAAATACAAAAGAATTCCAAGAAGATTAAAGAATTCCAAATGAATTTAATTTCATTCATGTTTCTTAGATCGGGTTGATTTATTGTGCTAGTCTCAGGCATATCAGTTGATTGTCACTTGCAGAGAATAAGGAAAATTACAAAATTGTATTAAAAGTTTTTCAGTTAGTTTATATTTGACAATTCAGAAAAAGATACTATTTTATATAGCATCTCAAAGCCCTTCATGTGATCGCGCAGATCTGATAACACAAAAATTTGACACCAAGTTCTATTACAAAAAAGTTGATTTAATTTTCTGAACCTGATTAATGATTCTTTCCTTGTCATCTGGAGGCTACTGTGTATTCAGAGATTAGATAATATATCAAGCCTTCTTTAATTTCTGCTCTCGATAGCACACAATTGGATTTGGAGGGAATTTCCACAGGTTTTTAAATATGTTCAGAAAAAAGAAATCCTGACTCAACTTTTTTTCTTATCACTTCATTTCATGTGCCTCTATACTCTTCCTGAAGATAAAGTGTTTGGGGCCAGAATGAATTCCTTTACATGCTACTCTAGCACACAATTTTCCTGAAACATATTCCCTTCCCAACTAGCACTAACACAGTCTGGGCTGCCTCCTTCCCCTCCCGGATGTTTGCTCATATTCTCTCACTTTTTAAACAGTTTCTCCTTTCTCTTCTTCCACTAATTTCATTACATCAGGTGCTATAAATTTTTAACTATGCTAGTAAACTGTCTCCTAAAAATACTAAGTTATTTTAAATCGTGGAATTAACTATTGAATTAGTTTCAATAAATATAATGATATAGAAGACGATTCAAACAGGCATGAGGGCACATGGTTAGCACAATATATGAAATTTAATACCAAATATTTCTACATATTTGCAATAACATTAATAATATTATGTAGCCAAAGTTATATGACACATCCTTTCCTAATTGAGAAATGTACCTTCTAAAGAAAGTTATGGATTGAGTTCAAAATATAAGAAAAATGAGATGATTTAATGTTTTATGATCCCTTTAGTACTTTTACAAAGCAAGGAAGACTAAAAGCAATAGGTAGATAACTATGTTAAAAAGTATTTATAAAGTCAAAGTCTTTCATACGTGGGTATTCACTTAAGTCTGGAAAATATTTTCTAATCACACAAATTTATAAATAAGTTATTTATTGACTCTCCTCCTAGATTTTTGCACCAAATTAGCATTGGTTTTATGTATTTGAACTGCTTTTGGCCAGATTTATGATTTGGATGAAGAGATTTCAGTAAATATCTCAGGTCTAATGGAAAATAGCACTTTGAGTGTGTCCACATTTCTATAACACTGTAAAAATATTTTATGCATTAGTTAATATTTCATAATAAAAGTTGATCCACACATTTCAAAAGAACCCCAAATAACAGAAAAGAGTATACTGTCTGAAGTAAGAGTTATTTTTAAATAAGCTTATAGGTGAAAACTTTTAAATCAAATTAATCTCCTATACATATATGGAACCACTCAGACTTTCTAACCACAAAAACATTCATACTGATGGAACTCCACTCTCCAACTTAATCTTAAGTGTAATTCCTCAATTGTAAAATAAGGATAATAAGAATATTTACTCCATAGGATTTTTATGACGACTAAAGAAGTTAATTAGTATAATGTGTATAATAGTATTGGATGCTTGGTATAAAATAACTAAATGCTTCCAAATAAATCTTAATTTTCTTTCCCAAGCTTGTTTCTCCTATTATTCTATTTGTTTTTTTCAAAGACATGCCTTTGCTTTCCAAACCACCTGCACTTGAAACATTCAAGATATTCTTAAATTAAAAAAACACTATAACTCTCCCTACTTTATTGAAAGCATAATAAGCTACTATATCTTGGAGTTACCTTATAGAATATTTGTCACCTATGTATGTGGCTGGCACATGCAGGCATGGCCTCACTAGAGAATTGGGCTTCTTATCCATGGGAGGGAACTTGTCAGGTGAATATGTTAGTGGAATAGGAAGTCTGAGTTGCTCTCTATGGTTAAAATACTAATGAAAATATTTAGCACACTACTATTTCTAAGTTTTTTCTTTTCCCGGTACACTAAAATATGGACATAATGTTATAAAAAAATAGATACTATATAAATAAGTTCTCCTAAGTCTTGTGTTACAAAATCAACCTACACAGATCAGTAGCATTCATATATACCAGCAACAACTGAACTGAAAACCAAATCAAAGACTCAATACTAAATACCTTTTACAAAAGCAACGAAGAAAATAAAAAACCTAGGAATATATTTAACTAAGGAGCTAAAAGACCTCTACAGGGAGAACTATGAAACACTGAGGAAGGAAATAGCAGAGGATGTAAACAGATGGAAAACCATACCATGCTCACAGATTGGCAAAATTGACATTTTTAAAATGTCTATACTACACAAAGTGATCTACAGATTCAGTGTAATCCCTATTAAAATACCAACATCATTTTTCACAGATCTAGAAAAAATAATTCTACACTTCATATGGAACCAGAGAAGACCCTGCATAGCTAAAGCAATCTTAAACAAAAAGAACAAATTGGGAGGCATCAATTTGCCAGACTTCAAGCTATACTACAAGGCTATAATCACAAAAACAGTAGGGTACTGGCACAAGGACAGAGACATAGGCCAATGGAACAGGACTGACAAGCCAGATAAAACCATCCTCATTTAGCCATCTAATATTTGACAAAGTAGACAAAAACAGACACTGGGGAAAAAATCCTTATTTGATAAATGGTGCTGGGAAAATTGGATAGCCACATGTAAAAGACTGAAACAGGATCTATGCCTCTCACCTCTCACAAAATCAACTCACGACAGATAACAGACAAACCTAAGGCATGAAAGTATAAGAATTCTATCAGAAAATGTTGTAAAAACTCTTATAGACACCAGCCTAGGCTAAGAATTTATAAAGAAGACTCCCTAAAACAATCACAGCATCGACAAAAATAAATAAATGGGACATAATCAAATTAAAAAGCTTCTGCACAGCCAAAGAAACTATCACTAGAGTGAATAGACAACCTATAGAATGGGAGAAAATATCTGCATGCTATACATCCAATAAAGGCTAACTAGAATCTATACAGAACCCAGGAAAGTCAGCAAGAAAAAATCAAAAAACCCCATTAAAAAGTGGGCAAAGGACATGAACAGAAATTTTCAAAAGAAGATTGACTAATGGCCAATAAACATACGAATAAATGCTCAACCTCTCTAATCATCAGGGAAATGCAAATCAAAACTACAATCAGATATCACTTACCTACGGTGAGAACAGCTTTTATCAAAAAGTTCCAAAACAACAAATGTTGGCGTGGATGTGGAGAGATAGAAACACTCATACACTGCTGGTGGGACTGCAAACTAGTACAACCTGTATGAAAAGTAGTATGGAGATACCCCAAAAAACTAAAAGTAGAACTACCATTTGATCCAGGAATCCCATTACTGGACATCTACCCAAAGGAAAAAAAGACATTCTATTAAAAAGACATCTACACCTGAATGTTTATAGCAACACAATTTGCAATTGCAAAGATGTGGAAACAACCCAAATGCCCATCAATACATGAGTGGACTAACACAATGTGGCATATGTATACCATGGAGTACTACTCAGCCATAAAAAAAATTAATGAGCTACCTGTTGTATTGTCCTGGATGGAACTGGAGACCATTCTTCTAAGTGAAGTATCACAAGAATGGAAAAACAGGCTGGGCGCGGTGGCTCACGCCTGTAATCCTAGCACTCTGGGAGGCCGAGGCGGGCGGATAGTCCTGAGTTCAGGAGTTCGAGACCAGCCTGAGCAAAAGCGAGACCCCGTCTCTACCAAAAATAGAAAGAAATTAATTGGACAGCTAAAAATATGTATAGAAAAAATCAGCCGGGCATGGTGGCGCATGCCTGTAGTCCCAGCTACTCGGGAGGCTGAGGCAGTAGGATTGCTCGAGCCCAGGAGTTTGAGGTTGCTGTGAGCTAGGCTGATGCCACGGCACTCACCCCAGGCAAGAGAGTGAGACTCTGTCTCACAAAAAAATAAAAAAGAATGG
The DNA here is from genome assembly GCA_004363605.1 of Indri indri. NCBI lineage: Eukaryota > Metazoa > Chordata > Mammalia > Primates > Indriidae > Indri > Indri indri. The sequence continues at coordinate 12,962 of RJWJ010002195.1, forward strand.
AAAAACAAACACCACATGTACTCACCATTAAATTGGTACTAACTGATCAACACTGTGTACATATGTGAAGTAACATTCATAGGGTGTCAGGTAGGTGGGAGGTGGGAGGAGCTGATGGGTTAATCCGCACCTACGTGATGTGGTTTGTGCTGTTTGGGAGATGGATACGCTTGTCGGTTGGTGCAAAGGCAATTTATGTAACCAAAACGTTTGCATCCCATAATATCTCGAATAAAAAAAAATTAAAAGATCCATGTTATGAAAGGTCCACAAAGTTCAGCCAAACACAGGAAAAGTTCTAGAAGGCAGGAGTTAACCTCAAGATTCAAAGTAGCTCTGAGAATTAGGAACCAGTCAGACCGTTCCACTGAGCCTAGAGCCAATTGCCTCTGCTTTGATTAGGGTATAAGTAATTTGTAATTTGGGCTTCTTGACATATTTTTGCCCTTTTACAAACACGATTATCTCAATTTAATTGATGATAAAAAGAGGAAAATTTAAAAAAAAAAGAAGATATAACATCAAGTTCTGTATAGTAACCTCAGATTCAAATATTCTAAGACTATATATACTATTACTTATCTGCTAATATACAAGCAATTAAATTTCTTAAAGAAGAATCCTTGTAATTATGGTAGTCACAGAATTCAAGACACCTTTTAGACTGATGAGCTGCAGCTAATGTATAATTAGTCTAAAATGTCCCTTATATTTTAGTGACCCTGTAGGGAAATTCCCATTCTCTTTCACATACCATAGCTTGTGTCTATTCACTTCTTGAAATCTACTGCTAAATACCTTCCTGAACTTTTCTTGTTTCTTTCAATTTATGTTGCATTTACCTCTGAGTGGTTTAAATTTGTCACATTTTTCTAATTGGTGGTCTGGAGTGTGATCCCTACTGACAAAGAAAAAAAGGGTTAGTGTAAGCCTAGAAGTCCTTATCTCCTCACCCCCAACCCCAAAAACACATCTGCTTCCTATATCCCTCATCTCTTTTAAGAAGCTAATCCATGACCCCGTTTTAAAGTCTGAAAACAGAATGCCCAACTGATTCATTAAATCACAATGTGCTTTGAAATACAAATGAGTCCTATTACATGTGTTTATGTCTCTGAAGAATATTATTATCAACTTAGTACATCTGTGCCTTTTTCCTTAATATCTAAGGGGAAAGAAAATGGTATGTATTAGGAAGGGAAAGGACAAACATCAAAAGGCAAAAATAGAGGAGGAAAACTTTTAATCTACTACTTACAAATTTTTATTAGTTGTAAAATAGTTAATATTCCAAAACCTATATATGCTTACGTGCTTGCTTTAGAAACCAGAGAAGTTTAGACATGTGAACATTTCATTTTGTCCCTTGGGCCAAAGAAATCAATGAAGCTTATGAAAGCCAGTCATAATTATGATAACCATATGGTTTTTAATCCATGACAGGACATTTTTGATAGGAGAGCTGTTGTGTAAGGTCTAAAATTAAGGCTCAACATTGTGTGCTACCTTGATATCTGGTGAAATTGGAGGGCAAGTGGCCTAACCACAAATTTACCTACCACTTTGCTTTCTTGGATCAAGTCCCCTAGCCGAATTAGCTTAGATTATCTAAAATAATCCATAAAGATAACTTAACTTCAAAATATTTTCACTTTGAGAAAATCAGGATCAGTTTAGATCATTTCTGTTTACTTCAAATCCTACTTACCCTAAAAGACAAATAAAAACCCTAGTTATAACTTATTTATATTTCTAAAAAAGATCAAGTTTAGTATGGAATTCACACAGTGTAAAAGAGACAGTAATATTTCTCCATGGCACTACAAGCAGTAGATACCCAATAAGTTTCTGCTGAACCTAACTGGTCTCTTGCAGTTAAAATGCCATTTTCATAGGAACATAACTTGTATCTCCTTGTAAAGTCAGGTATTTAGCTAAATTGCCACTTTATTATTTCCAGCAAAAGTTACCCAGGCTGGAGTGCAATGGCAATCCTAGCTCCCAGTAACATCCATCTCCCAGCCTCAAGCATTTCTCCCACCGTGGCCTCCAAAGCACTGGGATTACAGGTATAACAATGCACCTGGCCAAGCAATTTTGAATTTTTATCTAAATTCCCTCCAAAAAGCATAATCATTTCCCATAAATTATAGAAATGCATTTCATTTTTAATGATATAAACAGAATAACATTAATTATTCATTTTGCTGTTTCTTACAGTGTAGATCATATTAAAAGTAAAGTAGACAGTTAAATTAAAGTAGGTATCAATATCATTTGAGGACAAAATAAATACAAATTATTTACATGTACATAAAATTGTAGTGAAAGAAGTTTTAAAGTATTTGTTTTAAGTTGCCTCACATATACCCCGTATTTAAATAAACAAATTAAACTAAGCAGAAGAATTTGTTTTGTGTTAATCATTCCTATCAGACAGGCATGGGAATGGGAATAAATAAGAACTCTCAGAGCCCTGCAATTCCTTTTCTTGAATCAGGTTGAAATTTATAATTAAAGGTGTTTCTCACTGTAAAATTTGAAAGAAATGATACATTAGTCTTCTCAGGCTACCATAACAAAATACTACAGATTGGGAGCCTCAAACAACAGAAATTTATGTCTAACAATTCTGGGGGCTGCAAAGTCCAAGATCAGGGTGACAGATTCTGTTGAGAGCCCCTTCCTGGCTTAAAGTCCATGTTTATTCACATAGCAGAGAGAAAGGGAGCAAGTGTTATGGCATCTCTTCTCAAGAGGGCACTAATCCTGTCATGGGGCCATAGTCACATGACCTCATCTAAATCTGATTATCTCCCAAAGACCCCATCTCCAAATACTAACACATTGGGAATTAGGCTTCAACATATGGATTTGGGGGGTGAGGAATGGCACAATTCATAGCAGAACAGTGTGGTTTTATTCATTTGTTCTATAAACATGGGTTCTAGCGTATGTGTTAAAAGCCCTAAACAAAGAGCTTTTAATGGCATAGGAAAATCTGAAAAAACAGCTGATTCACTAAATTAAAGAGAATATTACTACCCACTCCCAGCCATCCATATAAACATTTCATCTGTTTGAGTCATTTAGCACTAAGGATGATTGGATTCTAATTTCTAGAATTATACCAAAAAAGTCTAAATTAGTAGGTAGAGAAATTGGTTAAAATTTATTACCTTGTGCAGGAACAAATGCCTAAAGAGATGTTTCACCAGGTGAAAATCTGTAGAAACCACAGGAGGTCCCAGGTTTGTAACTTTTCCAAGATTAGATTTGATCTGAATTATATTCATTTTGCATAGAGGGTTCTTCTCCCAAATTGAGTTGTGTAGGTGAAAATGAAGAAATCAAGCTAAATAAATACTAGTATTCTATACACATAAACTGCTATTTCGCAGATAAAACTTCCCAATGTTACCCGTAACTATTTTGAGCAGTAAACACTTGAGTTTTTTTTTTTCAGCATATTATGGGGGTACAGATGTTTAGGTTACATATGAAGCACTTCCCCCGCTCCCCCGCCAAGTCCGAGCTTCAAGCGTGTCCATCCTTCAGATGGTGCGCATCGCATTCTTCATGTATGCATACACCTGTCCGCTCCTCTGCCCTCCCCCCTGCCCAACATCCAGTAGATGTTAATCTTATATGTGCACTTGTGTGTTGATCAGTTAATACCAATTTGATGGCGAGTACATGTGGTGCTTGTTTTTCCATTCTTGGGATACTTCGCTTAGTAGAATGGGTTCCAGCTCTACCCAGGAGAATACAAGAGGTGCTATATCATCATTGTTTCTTAAAGCTGAATAGTACTCCACGGTATACATATACCACATTTTATTAATCCACTCATGTATTGATGGACACTTGGGTTGTTTCCACATTTTTGTGATACTGAATTGTGCTGCTATAAACATTCGGGTGCAGGTGTCTTTTTCACAGAGTGTCTTTTGTTCTTTTGGGTAGATGCCCAGTAATGGGATTGCTGGATCAAATGGCAATTGTACTTGTATCTCTTTAAGGTATCACCATATTGCTTTCCACAGAGGTAGCACTAGTTTGCAGTCCCACCAGCAGTGTATGAGTGTTCCTGTCTCACCGCATCCATGCCAACATTTACTGTTTGGGGACTTTTTCATAAAGGCCAGTCTCACTGGAGATAAGTGATATCTCACTGTGGTTTTGATTTGCATTTCCCTGATGATTAGAGATGTTGACCATTTTTTCATGTGTTTTTGGGCCATTATTCTGTCTTCTTTTGAAAAGTTTCTGTTCATATCCTTTGCCCACTTTTTGACAGGGTTGTTTGATTTTTTTATTTTGATTTTCCTGAGTTCTAAGTAGATTTTAGTTATCAGCACTTTATCGGATTTGTAGCATGCAAAAATTTTCTCCCATTCTGTAGGTTGTCTGTTTGCTCTTGTGGCAGTTCCTTTGGCTGTGCAGAAGCTTTTTAATTTGATCAGGTCCCATTTATTTATTTTGGTTGTTGCTGTGATTGCCTTTGGGGTCTTCTTCATAAATTCCTTGCCTAGGCCAATGTCTAGAAGAGTATTTCCAACATTTTCCTCTAGAATTCTAATAGTTTCACTCCTTAGGTTTAAATCTGTTACCCAGTGTGAGTTGATTTTTGTGAGAGGGGAAAGGTGTGAATCCTGATTCAGTCTTGTACATGTGGCTATCCAGTTATCCTAGCACCGTTTATTGAATACAGATTCTTTTCCCCAGTGTATGTTTTTGTCTGCTTTGTCAAAGATTAGATGGCTATATGAGGATGGTTTTATATCTGTGTTCTCAGTTCTGTTCCACTGGTCAATGGCTCTATTTTTGTGCCAGTACCAAGCTGTTTTGATTACTACAGCCTTATAATAAAGTTTGATGTCTGGTAAATTGATACCTCCCATTTTGTTTTTATTGCCTAGAATTTTTTTGCTATGGCGGTCTTCTCTGGTTCCATACAAAGCATACAATTAATTTTTCTACATCTGCAAAGAATGATGCTGGTATTTTAATAGGGATTGCATTGAATCTGTAGATCACTTTGGGTGACATTTTAACAATGTGGATTCTGCAACCCACGAGCATGGAATGGTTTTCCACTTGTTTACATCCTCTGCTATTTCCTTCCTCAATGTTTCATAGTTCTCCCTGTAGAGGTCTTTTACCTCCTTAGTTAAAATATTCCTAGGTACTTTATTTTCTTTGTTGCTATTGTGAAGGGAATTGAGCCTTTGATTTGGTTCTCGATATGACTGCTATTGTCGTATATGAAAGCTTCCGATTTGTGTGTATTGATTATATATCCTGAAATTTTACTGAATTCATTTATCAATTCCAGGAGCCTCTTGGTTGAATACAGGGGGTTTTCTAGATATAATACCATGTCATCAGCAAATAGTGAGTGTTTGATCTCTTCTGTTCCCATTCATATGCCTTTAATCCCACTCTCTTGCCTGATGGCTGTGGCCAGGACTTCCAGCACTATGTTGTCTAGGAGTGGAGATAGTGAGCAACCTTGTCTGGTTCCAGTTCTAAGTGGGAATGCTTTCAATTTTTCCTCATTCAGTATGATGTTGGTTGTGGATTTGTCATAAATGGCTTGTGTCATTTTTAAGTAAGCCCCATCTATGCCTATTTTGTTAAGCGTTCTTATCATAAAAGGGTGTTGAATTTGTCAAATGCTTTTTTCTGCGTCTTTTGAGAGAATCATGTGGTTTGTGTTTTTGCTTCTGTTTATGTGGTCAATTACATTTACAGATTTGCATATGTTGAACCATCCCTGCATCTCTGGGATGAAGCCCACTTGGTCATGATGGATTATTTTCTTAATAAGCACCTGGATTTGGTTAGCTAGAATTTTGTTGAGATTTTTGCATCTATATTCATAAGGGATATTGGTCTGTAGTTTTCTTTTTTGTTGCGTCCTTTCCTGGTTTTGGTATCAGGCTTATGTTGGCTTCATAAAATGTGTTGGGGAGGAATCCATCCTTCTTCATGCTGTGGAATAATTTCTGCAGGATAGGCACCAGTTCTTCTTTGTAGGTGTGGTAAAATTCATGTGTGAAACTATCTGGTCCGGGACTTTTCTTTTTTGGAATGTTTTTTATCTCTGTTTCAATTTCAGTCCTTGATATTTGTCTGTTTGGGAATTCTATTTCTTCCTGGTTGAGCCTAGGGAGGCTGTGTGTTTTTAAAAATTTGTCCATTTCCTCCACATTTTCCAGTTTGTGTGTATAAAGGTTTTTGTAATATTCATAAATTATATCTTTAATCTCCACAGCATCACTTGTAATTTCTCCTTTTCTGTTCATAATGGAGCTTATCACGGATTTTTCTTTTCTGTTTTTCATTAGTTTAGCCAAAGGCATGTCAATTTTGTTTAGTTTTTCAAAGAACCAACTTTTCATTTTATTAATCTTCCATATAGTTTCCCTGTTGTCAATTTCAGTTAGTTCTGATTTGATCTTATTAATTTCCCTTCTTCTGCTGGGTTTGGGGTCAGTCTGTTCTTTTTCCAGTTCTTTGAGTTGATTCATTAGGTTGTCTATTCATGATCTTTTTGAATTTTGGATATAAGCATTTATGCAAATAAACTTTCCTCTCAGGACTGCTTTGGCTGTGTCCCACAGATTTTGATAACTTGTGTCACCTTTGTCATTTAGTTCAAAGAATCTTTTGATTTCCATCTTTACTTCCTCGTTTATGAAGGAATAATTCAGCAGAAGGTTGCTTAATTTCCATAACTTTGTGTAGAGATGAGAGTTTCTCTTGGGGTTGATTTCTAATTTTATTCCACTGTGATCTGAGAAGATGCATGGTATGATTTCCAGTTTTTTTAATTTTCTGAGATATGCTTTGTGTCCTAGAATATGGTCAAGAATGTCCCATGAGCTGCTGAGAAGAATGTATATTCTGTGGTTTTTGGGTTGAATGTCCTGTATATGTCAATCAGGCCCATTTGTTTTAAGGTTCTGTTTAAGTCCACAATTTCTTCGTTAATTTTCTGATTGGAGGATCTGTCCTGTGCTGTCAGTGGGGTGTTGAAGTCTCCAACTATTATGGTGTTGCCGTCTATCAATTTGTTTAGATCAAGTAGAGTTTGCTTTATGAATCTGGGTGCACCTAAGTTAGGTGTATACATACTTAGAATTGTTATGTCTTCTTGTTGAACTGTAGCCTTCACCATTATATTGTGACCCTCTTTGTCTTTCATTAGTTTTGTTGATTTAAAAACTAAGTTATCTGAGATCAAAACTGCCACGCCAGCCTTCTTTTGGCTTCCATTTGCTTGAAATATTGATTTCCACTCCTTTACCTTGAGTTAAGTGCATACTTGCAGGTTAGATGTGTTTCCTGGAGACAGCAGATGCTGGGCTTGTTTTTTCTTTTTTTTATCCATTCAGCCAACCTATGTCTCTTGAGAGGGGAGTTCAAGCCATTCACATTTATTGAGAGAACCGATAAGTGGGGTGAATTACTGTTCATTCTGTTGGGTTGAATTTTGTTGCTTTGTTTTCTCTCTTGAGCCATTGTGGAATCTAGCTTTTGATCTTTTAACTTTTGACTGGTTTCACATTCGAGAGTGTTTATTGTGCTGATCCTTGTGTAATTCTGTTTTGAGTACTTCTTGGAGAGCTTGTCTTGTCTTGGTGAATTCCCTCAGTCTTTGCTTATCTGAGAATGTCTTTATTTCTCCTTCATATATGAAACTTAGTTTTGCAGGGTACACAATTCTAGGCTGGGCATTATTCTCTTTCAGAAGAGTGAGAATGGGGCCCCAGTCTCTTCTTGCTTGTAGGGTTTCAGTTGAGAAGTCTGGGGTTATTCTGATGGGCTTTCCTTTGTATGTAACTTGTTTCTTTCACCTTACAGCTCATAGAAGGGCCTCTTTAGTGGATATTTTGGTCAATCCAATGACTGCGTGACATGGTGCCTTCCTATTTGCATTGAATCTCCCTAAGGTCTGTTCAGCTTCTTGTACCTGCACATCTAGATTTTTAGAAAAGCCTGGGAAATTCTCCTCTATTAATTCTTCAGATAGCTTATCTAGCCCTTGAGTGTTTTCTTCTTCACCTTCTGGAACCCTTGTCACCCTCAGGTTTGGTTTTTTCACATAATCCCACATTTCTTGTAGGCTTATTTCTTTTCTCTTAATTTTCTGCTTGATCTCTGTGACTGACTTATTTAATTGGAAGAAGTTGTCTTCAATCTCCGAGATTCTTTCTTCTCTTTGATCTCCCTGTTCTTGAGGCTTTCCACTGTGTTTTGTAGTTCTCTGAATAAATCCTTCATTTCCAGGAGATCGGTTTGATTTTTCTTTAATATTTCAATTTCTTTAGTCAATTTTTCTTCCAAGTCCCGGATTTTTTTTGCAGTTTCTTTGTGTTAGTGATCCATTTTTTCTTGCATATCATTGAGTTTTCTTACAATCCATGTTTGAAATTCTTCTTCTGTCATTTTCATGTTCTGAGTTTTGTTAATATCAATTGTTAGTGAGCTGTTGTTCTTCTTTGGGTGTGTGCATACTTCCAGAGTTCTTTTGCTGGTTCCTTCCCATCTGGATCAGTTGTTCCTTCTTGCCTTTAAATTTTTGTTTAGATAATGACATGCCTTGTTTAGTCTCTGAGCCAGTAGGTGGTGTTTGTGGGTGAGCTTTGACCACACCCTTTATGATGAATCAGTAGACGCAGTAAAATGGTGTACAGAATGACCTCCCTGTCAGTAGGTGGCACTTGCTGGGAGGAGCAAGCTGCAGTCCTGTTTTTGGGTCCTGTAGCCAGCTCTTGTTCCTCCGGAGAGGTCCTCTTTTGCCTCAGGTTGTGGGTGGGGCCCTGGGACTTCCAGGTATGTCCTTATTCTCCACCTCAGTAGGGGCAGGTCTGGGAGTGAGTCTGAGAGGGGCTGGGTTGGGTAAGCCTGCCCTCAGGCTCCACAGATGCTGCTAGCAGGAGCCAAAGTTCTATTCTTTATTTCTGTGCAAAGCTGCCAGGAGGGGCTGAAATGGCTACACTCAGCTCAAAGTCTGGGCTTCGGGGGTGGGGCTGTCTGAGACCCACACTCTGGAGCAGGTCTCACTCCCCTCTACCCTCCCCCTCTCCGTGGCCTCTCTCAGGCCTCTGCCAACAAGTGGGACCTCAGGCCGATGGATCTCCCCTGGGTGTGACATGGGCCAGGAGATTCCCTACCCAGGATCGCAGCCTGAGTTGGGCGCACAGTCCTCTTTTGGGAGGAGGGTTGCTGCTCAGGCATGCTAATCTGCCCCTGAAGGCACACACTCCTCAGTAGGCTCTTTCACAGAGCTCCCTTCTGTGACCTGGGTGTATGGGGTCTGGTCTGCAGGCCTGTCCCCTGGGCCCTGGAGATCAATCCCTGACCCTGCCAGGGGGAGGGGTGCTGGTCTTGAATCACCTACAGGGTGCCCAAGCTGTATTGATTTCACTCCACCTCGGGATTTGCCCCACTCTCCTGGAGTCCCCAGGCAAGCAGCACCTGGGAGGGCTGGTGGGTAGGGAGCTCACAGTCTGAGTACCCCTCAGTCTGCTGTAGGGGCCCAAAAGAAAAGGTCCAGTTCCTTAGAGATGCCTCTGTGTGATGGCTAAATTGTCTTTCTGGGCACCCACGGGTAGAGAAGGGGAAGGAGAGAATGGAGCAATGTGGCGTCTGCCAATAGGCTCAGATCTGCATGTGTGGAGGTGACCCAAGGGAGCTGGGAGCCTGGTGCCCTGTCCGCAAGAGGCCACCGCTCACTGGCGGTGGCCATCTCTGGGCTGGTGTTGCCAGGTCTCTCCACTGCTCAGGAGCCCACCAGCAATCTGAGATGCAAGGGAGGGGAAAGTTATCTGCTCCACCTTCCCTTGTCGCTGGTCTCCAAGCTTCTCGGGACCCTTCTCCTTCCAGTTCTCCTCTGCAACGTCTTCCCATGGAGTCTCCTGTAGTTTCAGGCACCCTTCCTTCCGACCCTCACCCGATCTATGTTTTTCTGCTAGTTTATTTTTTTCACTTTCTTCTAAAATCTGTCTTTTTTCCAGAGATACTCTGACTGGCGGCTTTTCTCGTCCGCCATCTTGGCTCCTCCCATCTGAAAGTCTTAATTTTCATTTTCAATAGATGGATTTATTTTCTCCCTGTTTTTAACCATATATGAGAAATAATTTTCATCATTGGTATCATCACTTTTAAGAAAAAGTTATACAATATAGAATTATTTTAAAAATAATTTTCAAATACTTCCATTATAATTTATATTAGTTTCTATACCAAGGCAAATCAACTTCTTTTTTCTTTAACTTTTAGCATAATGCTGGCCTTTTAATCTCTGGGTCACTGATTTTTGTGTCTCATGATTGCTCTTCAAAAGTAAAACTTCTGTATGTTGCGGAAATGCCAAATCAGTCAGGCCCTCACCTCATTGCAAAAATAATGCTATGAAACAGGACAAAAAAGTAAATATTGAATAATCCCCTTATATTGAAAAATCTAGTGAGATACTTTTTACAACTTCTACATTTTATGTTTTTTGTAATAAATGATGTCCATTTGCTTTTGAATATGATATTAAATCAATCATGTGACTTTGAAAAGACTTGAAACAAAAAATAAAAACAGATTTCCAGAGAGTATATCATTGTCAGAAAAAGTGATAAAAGTTTGCATAGAAGTTACATCAGGAGTCAGCAAATATGGCACATGGCCAAATTCACCCATCTGTTTCTGTGTGGTTGATGAGCTGAAAATGAGTCTTATAACTGTAAGGGGTTCAGGAAAAAAATCAAAAGAATAATATTTTGTGGCACATGCAAGTTATATGAAATTCAAGTTTCAGTGTCCAAAAATAAAGTCTTATTGAAACACAGCCACACCAAGTCATCTGCATAGTGTCTATGGCTACTTTTGAGCTAAAGGACAAAGTTGAATGTTGTGGCAAGAACTGTATGGCCCATAGGGTCTAAAACACTATCTGACCCTTAACAAAAAGATTTGTTGATTCCTGAGTTAGGTAATCCTGCATTTAAAAATATATTTGTTCCTACATTTAGAAAAATACATTTGTTTCAATATGAACAAAAGAATCATGTTTCATGATATTTCTTGTACAGTTTTCTTTTTAGGCTAGGTAACCATAGTTACTTACCTGTATACCTGCCAAATTTCCAATTAACTTTATTATCAGTGGTCCAACCAAATTAGCTATGGCAAAATGTATTTAGAACTTTGTGTTGAGAATGATGCCACAACATATTTAATAAATAATTTAATCCTTCAAATTGACTATTTAAATAACCAGCAATCAATTACACAAAACCATTGTTTCTTTAAAGTTATTTACACAGAGATTTGCATGAGATATGTAATTATAATCTTATATATGGATAGGAAATTTGTTTGATTTTTTTCAAAGCATAAAAACAATCACTAAAAAATACCTCCTTTTGCCTTTCTCTGAATTCAGCTTGTTTAATTTATAGTAAATTATATTTTAAGACATCAGAGCAATTTAGTTCATAACATATGCTTGGAAATGAGAGTATTCTATATTACATATAAACAAAATTAAAAGGTATTGTTAGTGGTATTTTTAAGGACTAGAAATATATTTTCAACCATATATTACTATAAAGCTATATCATGAGCTGTGAAAACTATGATCACATTGGCAAAGATTCAAACTGGAGGGGGATGCTACCATTAACAGGAAAATAGTGGAGAGACAGGAAAAACAATCTATGTGGTTTGTATTTTGTTTTTCCAAATTCACTTTACTTGAAAAGAAAGATCATCTAGAATATTTTACAAAAGTGCTCCCTATGTAATTACATAGAAATAACCACAAAAAGGCTTTGATGTAATTATATGGTTAATGTTTAGGATTGGAATCACATAATAACTCATTAACTATCAAGTCCAATTCCCTCCTTCTTGACAATGACATGTAGATCCTAATAATTTACTCTCAGAGTCCAAGTGAAAATTTATTGTGATTGATATGCAACAAAAAGTTGAAATTGGCAAACAATAAGTAACAAAAAGTAATCATGAAATTTCATGAAGAATACAATTATAAAATGATATATTATTTAGAAATTGATGGGGTTTTTTAGCTATGATTGAGATACCTAGACTTCCCTTTACTCACTTTGTTTAGATTAGCTGAAAGCACATTGTTGGGGGCCAAACAAGAACAATCACCAAATTATTGTTGCCTCAGCTCCTTGTTGTTATACTAAAGACATAAACTCTACTGAATTAGGCAATTCATAGTCAAAAGCAATCAAGCCTCAGTTGATAACATAAGCATGGGCTTAAGAACCTCTGCATTTAGCAGGAACACAGTTATGTACTATGATCTTCCTTCAGTTGGATTTTTTTTAGATATTTTTTAATATTCCTTTTTTGATCTTTTATATCCATGCATCTTGACTAAGATGGTTGTTTTTTAAGAAAATACATATTTTTTAAATTGATCCAGATAAATGTTGTTTCACCCTTTTACAAGTTCAATTGTCTCATGTTGATTGTCGAGTCATAAGCTCAAAGCATGATTTGGAACATATTATAATTAATTTAACATGAACATATTTTGATATAAAAGATGATTAACTTGAATTTGCAAATAAATTAAAGTTTCCTATGTAACTTACTCATAAAATGTTGATCTAGTTCTATTTGTTTTCAAGACTCATGATCACACGTATCAGGCCATTCTCACATTAAGAGATCCAGGATACAAGAGCTATAGAAAATTGCAAAAGTCCTATTTAGGAGCCCATGTGATATTTAGTTTGTCAAAAAACATTTCATCCAAAGGGAAACAGAGAAGCAAACCAACAATTTAACTTGCCCCCTCTAAATATGCTCTGAAATTCATGTAAAATGCAGTACAATCATTTTTGGTTGGCTTGTTTAGCTGACTTAACAGTTGTCAAAAATTACATCAGGGTAACATGACTTCTATATTATGTTATCTGTTAAAATAGAGTCCATGCCTAAAGCAATACAGTCAGTGAAGCATGTGCAAGTTTGAACAGCGCATCTCATTAACAGCATCTTGATATTGTGGCCAAAAGTAGGAATTCTCTTGAGATACTAACTGAATTTTCTTTGTCATCAGCCACCCATATTACATGACCCTTTGGTGGTTTGTTATCACGTGGAAAGCTAGTCTGCCAAATGTCACTGTCACCAAATTGTAACAGTGGTCTATAATTCTTTTAAAATAAGAGTGGTATAATCAGCATATTATCAAATATAACTGCATGTTCATGTATAAATATTCTCCAGGTAAAATTATCCAATAAATAAAATATCATTAAGTAATACTAGGAACATGAACCTTTGTGATATCATCACCTTTCTGTCCTGATTGACATTTAACTGGTGTTCATAGATCACAGTAGTAAACTCTTATTAAAATCTCAAAGTATTCTCACACATTTCTATAGAGTTTTTAGGTGGAAGGTATTTTGAAAGAGGTGGGAGCCATATTTGTTCTTTTTTACTAATTTCTAGAGAATGCTCCAAGGTTTAAGGGGAGACAGAATTGGGGAGGAGAAGGAGAGAACAGCAGAGACATTCAGAAAGGCTGGAAAGGACTGGCTGAAGAATTGCAATCATTTTTGATGACTAAGGTGGACACGCCTAAAATTTTTTTTATAATCGTTTGTTATTATAGGGGTACAGATGTTTAGGTTACGTATGTTGCCCTTGCTCCCCCTTCCCCGTTTGAAAAGCCCAGTTTCAAGCGTGTCCATCTCTCGGATGGTGACACGCCTAAAATTATGGAGGAAAATACTTAGAAAAACTTTTAGAGGAGTTAATCATGATACATGGTAATTCAGATTAGCCGAAAAATTAATGTCTGAGAAGTTCCTCGAAAACAAGGGTACTTGGCAGTAATAGTGCTACGTACATCCCATGAAATCCCTGACTACAGAGAGATTTCACAGGTAGTATAGCCTATGAGTTGCCAACAAGAACTGGCAGAGCAAAGACAAAAGTCCCACAGAAATGACGATATTATTCATATTAACACATAATGGCTATGTGTGTTATTATCAAACAACCCACTTCTGTTCACTGAAACCAATGCTTATTGCTAAAAAACTAAATTAGTAAACCAACATACTAGTGTGTGTGATCCAAGCTATATAAAATTTTATTTGGTAAAAGCTAGTGTAAATGTTGTTATCCAAGTCAGGGAATTTTAGAATTACATATAAAAATTCCAACATTAAGTAAGAATGTAAAAATGAAATAGTATTATTTAAATTCTTATTGCTAGCAATTTTATAGGAAGCATTCTCAGGCATTTATAATTGCATTAAATTACTTCACAAAAGTTAGTTTTGTGTCATATTGAAATAAATCTGTCTTTGAAAATATGTGCATTTCAAGAACATTCCTTGAAGCTCCCTGTTTTTAAAGCAGGATTTTTAAACTGCAATATCATTATAAAAGGTCTATTATGGGCTAGGCACTGTGGCTCATGTTTTTAATCCTAGCACTTTGGGAAGCTGAGGCAGGAGGATTGCTCAATGCCAGGAGTTTGAAACCAGCCTGGGCAGCAAAGTGAGATACTGCCTCTACAAAATATTGATTTTAAAAAATTAGCAGGGCATGATGGCATGTGCCTGTTGTCCTGGCTACTTGGGAGACTGAGACAGAAGGATCACTTGAGCCCAGGAATTCAAGGATGCAGTAAGCTATGATTAAGCCACTGTGTTCCGGTCTGGGTGACAGAGTGAGGCTCTGTCTCAAAAAAAAAATTCTCATGACATGCTTCATTTAATCATGACTGACCAATTGGAGCACACAAATAAAAAACAAAACCGTTTTAAAGTTATATAAGATTAGTTTCAGAGTGGGTAAAGAAAATGTGGTATATGTATACGATGGAGTACTATTGAGCCATAAAAAGGAATGAAATAATGTCATTTGCAGCAACTGGGATGGAACTGGAGACCATTATCCTAAGTGCAATAGCTCAGGAATGGAAGAGCAAGCATCATTTGTTCTCACCAATAAGCGGGAGCTAATAGGTACACACAGGCACAAAGCAATAGAAAAGAACATGAGAAACCAAGGAGGAAGGAGATTGGGAGGAGGGGTGTGGTACAAAAACTTACCTGTGGGTACCATGGACACTATTCTGGTGACAGGCATACCAAAAGCCCTGACTTAAGCGTCATGCAAGGTATCCATGTAACAAAAACACTTGTATCCCCTTAATTAGTATTTTGAAATTTAAAACAATTAGTTTCAGCTATGAATAACAGAAAATTCAGACACCATAGCTTGAACAGATTAGAAGTGTAGTTCCCCCTTTGGATTTTCACAGTTCCAGGCCAAGCAACGCAGCCTACAATATCCTCTGTAGTCCTGTAACGCTGACAAAGGAGCTCTAAAAAATCCTCAGAGACTGGGACTACTTACGGTTCTCTTCTGTTATTTCAAGGGCGTGGCCCTCACATAGTCCAAATGGAGCTCCAACCATCACATCCGTGTTCCAAACCACGGTATGGAAAACGGGGAGATAAAAGGGCTAAAGATGTGCACCAGCTGTTTCCGAGGGGACGCGCCTAGAAGCTGCAGAGGTCACTTCCACTTGTACCCCAAAGGCTAGAGCCCAGTCACCAGGACTCACCTAGTGGCAAGGGAGGAAGGAAAATATGATTTGTGTTTTTGAAAGCCATACGCCCTAACAAAATTTTTATTTCTATAACAGAGGCAAGAGATATTGAAGGACAGCTAGATTAGAATGACTTTTCCTATATTTCCGAGTGTTTTGTCTTTTCGATAAGACCATCA
This sequence comes from Indri indri, assembly GCA_004363605.1. Classification (NCBI taxonomy): domain Eukaryota; kingdom Metazoa; phylum Chordata; class Mammalia; order Primates; family Indriidae; genus Indri; species Indri indri. The sequence goes on from RJWJ010002195.1 coordinate 28,766, forward strand.
TTTCCTCACGCTAAAATGCAGTCTCATGCAGAAATAGGAACATCAGATTGCTGAGCTAGACAAAGAAGTAGCACAAGAAAAAAAAAAAAAAAAGATAAAATTAGCCTGACATCCTGTTTTAAACCAAAACAGCTCAATTGGCAGTTTTTGCTTGGGGGAAAGTTGGGCTAGAGCCAATACTGAATCACCTTTCATCTATGGAAAACTTGGCCTTCACTCAAGACACAGATTGGGCAGCTTTTAACAAGTTTTGAAACCACACTGTGCTGTTCTGTCTGCAAGGATCTTCTCCCCAACTGGCAAATACCATCCTTCCAGAGAGCAGCATTAAGGTGAGTTTGAGAAGAGGATTTTCAAGCATGGGAGTTCAGAGAGCTGAAGCTCACAGATGCATTGTTAAAGTTAAGGCCTAATGAGCAGACAACGTCTGTTGAGCAATTAAATCAGCTAGTCTTAAATCGAGCTGCATATACCAAGTGCCAAAGTTTATCACCTTTGGGATAATTATCAAAAATCATTCACGAGCTTCTCTTACTTCCTGACATGTACTTTCACCACTGATTTTCAACGCAATTTTAAAACACCAGAGAAAACTTTCCTTCTTTGACATGATAATTTCCAACCATTCAGCCCTAAATCTGTATTAATACTTTTTCTCAATTATAGTGGCATTTAATTAAATCTCAGTAATGACTTCTATATGGCATTCACACTCCGCAACAAACAGCATTAATATTTAATGACACCTAGGCAGAGGTGAGGCGGAACTGTGTATTTATAAGACCTCTCTTGTCTCCTTCACCTTCTGCTGTAAGAACAAGGGCCAGTGTGGCTATTTCTCTCATTACTTTCCCCTTGTGACTGTGAGACTAGCATCAGATTCGCAATTTGAATTTTAAAATACTGAACTCCACTTGCTAAGTATTAACATATCCAAAGAAAATTTGACAGAAACAAAAAACTCCACAGATCAGGTAAAGGCTACCTAGCGATACAGGAGCTGAATGAAGTTCACAAGGGCAAGTATTTAGAAAACAGAATGGGTTCTAACTGTGAATAAGCAAATGAAGTATTTTCTGGCATGATTGAAAACCGTATCTATGACTATCTCCAAGACTGACTGGCAAAGTTGAAGAATTTTAGCTACTCAAAAACGAAATAGAATTAGAAATGTAAAAAAGAAAATCCCATAAAATAAGAAAAACATAAAAATGCTACCCAAAATTACTGAAATCATGTATATGCTTTCACCTGCACTAGTAAAACACTTAGCATTGAGAAGGATGGGGTTTGTTAGAAAAATGATAAAATTTCCTGATTGTTGATGTTTTACTTCACCCAAGATGAAAAATTTATTTTTCTTTAAAGTCATCATATGTGATATCCATAATCTCAGACATCTACTGAAATATTTAGTAAGAATTCAAAATACTCCTGCATAATCCTGATATGTCTTAGCCTTTCCTTTTTGTTTCCTTCCTTCCCACTGTCAGTCACTTATCTTGTTACAATAATCCCAAATATATGTCATTTCCCTCTTTATTTACAAGATTCAAAAAGTATGTAAAGGTGAATAAAATATGGCATTCCTTTCAATTCTTGCTTAATCAGGTTTTACATATGAAATTGTTATTTCCTCATAAATTGAAACTTTTTGTCTCTGTACATTAATAATATCAATAGCAGTGTTTAATTTATTGCAATATATTGAGCCAATCTTGAACTTGTATAATTGGACAATATTTCTATGAGAAACCAATATGATCTACTGCATTATGTTTTTCAGGGACCTGAGTTTTTTATAGTGGTGACTGTAGGAAAACATAATACCAGGTTAATAATGCTGTGGGCCTTTTCCTGAGGCAATTTAAAATGAGAACATTTATTTTTATTCTCCCTGCTGGGTCCAGAATGACTTTGCATTGTAACTTTTAATTCTCTCTTATCCCGATAGGGGGTTGACAGTGGCTACTTACCTCCCAAGTAAACCACATTTGACTATAAACTAATGAGGTAGTAAAGGCTTACTCAACAGCTTTCAGTCAAATAGGATCAGTTTGACATCTGATGAGCCAAAGTTTAGATAGGGAAGAAAAATATACTTTGGGGAACAGCCAGACAAAAAGTAATTTCAAATTAGCCCACCCTACTTGAAATATCAAATGTGATCAAATTTGTTTTGTGAAATAAAAAATATAAAGCAAAACAATATAATTTTTCTATGAAAGAAAGGCATTTGCAAATAACATATTCAACTTTCACTTTCATTACTTATTTAAGTCATTTTTAAATTGATGATGATAAAAAATGCATTCCTACTTTGAAGGATTGCTGTGAGAACCAAGAAAGATCAAATGTTAAAGTTATTCATGAAAATTAAAGTAGTATGCAAATATTAAATTAATGTTATTATGTTAGGAATATGATAGTAGAAGCTTCTCTTGACCCACACAATGAGCATAGTAAACGGTCAGTGTATCTTTAAATGATTGGGTGGCAAAGGGCTCCATTTGGATGCTTTCCTGAGTTTCCGCCTTCCTTACTTTGGATGATCAACCATGCCCTCGTCGTATCCATCATGATTAGCCAGAAATACTCCCACTTGACTATCCCATTATGTGTGCTTTATATGCTTTCTTCTGTTTGCATTTGGGTTCCCAGGCTGTATAAAAGCTTCTCAAAATCAAGAAACATTGATCCCTGTATCATTTGACTGCACGGTAGGCACGAAATCAATTCTCATCCTGTCAATAAAAGCTGCTGCACAACAGATTTCTTTAATCATATATCTTTATTCCAAAATCCAAACAGTGTAGCCAAAATATAACCAAGCTATAAATGATCAGCCCCTTATTCAGCCTCAATGCCCTATTTTCTTTCTATTCCTGTAGTCTCGATTCACAGCAAAATAGAATGCATGTTGTTTCAGAGCAGTAATGTGTTTCCCCTTACAAAAAGACACAAACTCAGTATTATAAGTGGCTCTTAATAATGGAAAAACAATTTTAAAACCACATCATATTATAGTGCCATTCATCTAACTAAAACTCTCACTGTAATAATGTCCCACAACTTTAGGCTATAGAGAAACCAGGCAGGGAGACAGAACAGATAAATTCTGTTTCTACCTAACTCTACTCTTATTTTTCCATGTAACTTTCATGGCCCATTCATAATATGCATTGTGTCTAGACAACTTTTCAGAACTTTAATGAGACCTTGGCCACTATAGCCCACAGCGACCTTTACTTAATTTAATTCCCACCACCATATTCAAAAACACTTATAATTCATTTTACAGTTATTACATATAATATATACTATGAATGTATTAATATATATGAGTATGTAATGTAATGTATGTTATGTAATATATAATAAATGTATAAGAGGTATTATTAATAGCCTGATTCCCCTGGTCTCTATTTATTGAAGTAATAGTGGGTTCCAAGGCTTATAGTAGTTGCAAGTGAATTCTTAACACATATACTCAGCAAACATTTGCTGCTAAAATCGATGACGGTGACAATGTGTTTACTTTTGTTTATTTTTTTAATGCATCAATTATTTAATTATGTTCTTGGTGAGAAATTTAGAATACTAATTTGTGAGGATAAGCTCCATTTGTCAGGGCAAACACAGATCATTTGTCGCCCTGGAGCTGAGGAATAGCTTTGATCCTTGGCCTTCTCATCAACCTTGTACTGCTCTGTCATCTTGTACTTCTTTCTCTGTGTCTAGTATTTCACCTTCCAGGTGTCTAGGCTCCCACAGCTTCTTCTGTTTGAAGTAAGCATCAGTGAGATGATTTGAGATTTTCGCATGGCCAATATCAATTTTGGAGATGGCAATGACAAATTTCTGGTATGTTCTACAAAGAAGAACTCAATTGAGGACCAGAGGTCCAGTCACAAGCAGCAAGCCACTGCTCAGCTGCTTCAGAAAAGCCATCTTCTTGTCACCATTCTTGTCACCATCAACAGATTTGTGACCTTAGCAAGAACCTTCTCCTTCTTTTTCTTCTCAATCCTGGGTTTAGAGGTTACGTCCTTCTTCTACACAGCCTTTCTGGAATGCGTAGCAGATCAGGAATATGTGCTAATTCTACTGTTGAGAAATCAGTGCAGAGAGATGTCTTTTCTTGGGCTTTTGAGTCTTGACTCTACCCTTGTTTACCTTGCACTAGCATCAGCCTTCTTGGCTTCTGATTCCTTCTCCTTAGTATTTGGCTTCTCAGCTTTTTCACCTGCCACCTTACAAGATGAAAAACAGCCAGACAATAAGTTTAAAAACAAAAAGAAAGACACAAATTAACCAAAACAAAAAACATACAAAAATAAATAAATAGATTCAGTTCAGTCCATCCAACTTCTACAAAAATTTGAAATAAATGTAAAAATGGCACATGCAAATTTTGGCCCTCTTGAAAATCCTGTCACTAATTCTCTTTCCCTTTAGTTGATTTTTTTTTTTTTTTTTTTTTTTTGAGACAGAGTCTCACTCTTTTGCCCAGGCTAGAGTGCTGTGGCGTCAGCCTAGCTCACAGCAACCTCAAACTCCTGGGCTCAAGCAATCCTTCTGCCTCAGCCTCCCGAGTAGCTGGGACTACAGGCATGCGCCACCATGCCTGGCTCATTTTTTCTATATATATTTGATTTTTTTTTTAAAGCCACATAATGTCATTCTATTTTCAACTCTCTCAGAAGAGGACAGAATTTTGACCTTTCTACCTTGAGTATATATTAACCAAAAGAATAGAACTAAGTGAAAGATGAAAATGCTTACTGACTGTATTGAAGTTTATTTCACGTTTGGAATGGGACTCAACTATTAGCTACTATAATTGTTCTCCTATTCTGTTACTATTGCTATTTTTAGTGTCTAAGAAGCAAATACTGTTTTATTCCCTTTGTTGCCTATAGAGCCACAAATATAATAGATTAGAAAGTGGTTGATTCAGTCAAGTAGTCCTCAAGTAAAGGAATCTTTGTGCACAGACAAACCTTCAGGAAGAGGCTTTATGGTCTGGAAGTCACCTGATTCCTCTTTCACTTTTGTATACAGCCATAGAATAATAGACCTCAGCCATGTGTTAACATACCTAAAGTTTCACTGTTACAGATTGATTCATTGCCTTTCCAGGTATCTCCTATTAGGAAAAACAAATTAAGGTATAATGTTACACCTTCCTTCTTTTCTCAGAGAATGTCAATTCTACCACCTAATGCAAGTGAGTTCACCCTTAACTGTCACACTGGAGATGTGCACACCAGGCCTAGGCCAGAGAGTAAAACATCTAACCACCCAGTCCTAAAAATATTATGAAAACTCAGCTAACAAAAGTAACAGATATTGAAGTTCTTTGGACAACTCAGAATCTACATGGACTCAATTGTTTTCAGGGCTCAAACTGAGTTATGAGAACATTCCTTAACTGGACCTATTAGTTTTGCCTCTACAGAATTATTCCCCCTTAAGTTGTGTGTTAATGCAGACTCTGGATTTCATCAGGAAACAATATCAAAAATATTGGCACTTCAGAACCACTATCTGTATTCATAAAAAAATTTTAGGTGACTCATCTAGGTTTGCCTCATATAAAGTCCCATGAAAACAAAACAAAATAAAACACATTATTTTAAAATAAGCACTGTGAAAGATTTTGATTCCCTTAAGAAATGATACACATTTTATTCAAAGACACAGAGTACTATGCAAACAATCATTTTTTTTTTTTTATTGCTTTAAAACTTGGATAATTGAAGCCAAAATCTCAGGACAGCAATAACACCTGCATGAAATCTTATGTGCTGAATAATATATATTCCATTTTTCTTCCATGTCATGTTGACAATCTATTTGGCTATATATTTTCCATGTTTTTTTCCACTACATGTATTTTCAATCACCTCAGTCTCTACAGAATGAAGCAAACTATGTATTTTTTTAAAACAAACAAAATAGAATTATTTATTTCTCAATGGGAATTACATGGCCAGTTGTTTTGTTTTATTTCTAATAAGGACCCAGCATGTGAACAAACCAGGAAATAGAAAAGTAGAAAATGCACTCAGAGAATAGAGCAGGCAGCTTCCGAGATGACCCCCAAAGCTTCCCTTCAGCTCCCGGCATTCATGCCCCTGTGTACTCTTCTCCATGTGAGTCTGGGTGGGACCTGTGACTTGCTCCTAAACAAGAGCATATGGCAAAAATGGCAGGATATTAAACCTGTGATTAGGTTACATAAGATAGTGATCTCTGCCTTGCTAGCCGACTTTCTTACTGGTTTGATGAGGCCAGTTGCCACGTTGGAGAGACCCACATAGCAAGGAACTGAAAGTGGCCTCCAGCCAGCAGCCATCAAAAACTACCCTCCTCAGCCTCACAATCCTTAAGAAACTAAATCCTACCAACAACCATGAAAGTAAGTTGAAAATGAATTTGTCCCTAGTCGAGCCTTCAGATGAGACTCCAACAATGTCCAACAACTGATCATAGGCTTGGGAGAGACTCTGAAGCAGAGGACTCAGCTAACAGAGGCCCAGATTCCTAACCCTCAGAAACTATGAGATAATACATCCATGTTGCTTCTAACCAATCAGTGGTAATTGGTAATTTGCAGCAAAGGTAACTAATATGGAGAAACTCTTGTATATTTTATTTATTTTATCATTTTACCCATGACGAGTCTTGCTGTGTGGTTACATTAACCTATTAGGAAATATGCTCAGCTGGATAGCAAGTGGGTAATCTACTTTTCTCTTTATTTCTATCAATCAAGTATTATAAATTATTATTTTTTATCCATGTCTTTATTCAAATTATAGTAAGATCACTCCTTTTTGTTGCTTTTCCCATCCCATTTGTAAGGCTTTGTCTTATAGTGGATTGCAAATTTTTAAATCATGATTGTAAATAAGCTATATTCCAGATATAAATATGACCTTTGAGTATCTGGGTAAAAAGGAGATAAAAACTGGTAGTCAGAGGCCTGGAGAAGAAAATGTAAGGAAATATGAACTGGATTGATGGCATGCTTTTTTCCCCTCTACTTTCACAGACTTTCCATAATGTAAATAAGAAAGCGTTTCTTTTAAGCAAAGATATTCCCTATAAAACTAATTATGTTTTCTTGACAAATAATAATGTCTTTGAGCTCTAATTCCATCACTGGAAACTGTTTCTTTTTTACAATGCAACGTAATTGAAGTATGCATGCTGTTAAATCCCTAGGGGGTTAGTTATTTTATTATCCAGTATTGTTCATCATACCTAACATACTTCTAAAAATATCAGCTAGGTTTTCTCTCCTGTGATACTTTTTCCAAAAGTAGCCTAGACTTCTTCAATTATATTCATTCCAGTTAGCCTCCAGTGTGTCATTGGAATCCTACTTTGTGACTACTTCATACCATTTTACTGCTTCTCTGACTTCTTCAGTCTTTTTATAACAGACCTCCAATTGCAATGCAGTTAAAATTAATGACTTAGCCAAACATGGTAGGAGTTTGACTCTGTGTTCTTTGCTCTCCTTTTCAGCCTCTGTGGGAGATTTGATAACTTCTGTGCTCTAGAAACTTCTAATTGAGCATGAAGGCTGGTAAATCACTGTACTATAGCAATGGAAATCCAGTGTTTTCTCTTATTAATGATCCTAAAGCACATTCAATGTGTTTTTCATCTGAAATTTTAACATTGTTCAAGGCATATTTATTGGCATTTGGAATAAGCTTGCACAAATTCCCCCTTGCAACATTTTACAGTTTAGTTCAATTCCTGTCTCTTCATATAGATCAATGAAACCCCAGATGCTTTACTATGAGCAAACACCCTAGATAAAGGATTTGCAGGATTTTAATACCAGACACCTGCTGGTCATATAATTGAGATCATATACATTGCAGTGGAAACTAGTTTATAAATTACGTTTCCTTTTATAGTCCCAAATCTCATATTCATTCATATCTATATCACTAGTTTGCTAGCTAGCAACTTCTGCTATTTTTTATTTCTATTCCTCTACTTTCATATATGTTTTGAATTGATTTTAGAGCAATTATGACAATAAATAATGCTAAAATGGAAAAATGTACATTGGGTAGCTTTTGACATTGGATGTGCTCACTAAATCCTTGTAGAAATCTTCCTGGATTACCTGCCTAGCCCCCAGCCTTGCAGCTATTCTCTACTACTTCACCTGCATGCTTCTTTCCTGGCACTTTTCAAAACTGATGATTACCTTAGTTATTTATCTGCTAAATTTTGTGCCTCCTTTCTTCAATATACGCTCCATAAGGACAAGGACTCTGTGTGTGTGTGTGTGTGTGTGTGTGTGTGTGTGTGTGTGTATACTATTCACAATTTTAATGGAACAATGACAGCAAGTCACTAAAGATGGCAGTGTCTGGCATATAATAATAATAAGCTCAATAAATATGTTATTAAATATTTAAATTATAGGGAAATAGAAAAGAGAAGACTATAAATAACAGTGCCATGATGATGGGGCATGGCAGCAGGTTCCATTAGAATAGTTTCCATTGAACTAAACTTTTACAAAGGCCTGGTCTCAGCACCTGGAAAAGCAGTCAATTGGACAGGACACAGTGGTGGTGTAGGTGCTACAGGACATGTCATCGTAGCGCTTGCCAATGGCAAATGGCACCTCTGAGGCATCTGTGCCATGTGTTGCCTGGCACTCAGATTCACTGGAAATGATTGAATGATAATAGAAAACCTTCATAAAATCACTTCTAGAGTCTCCAAGATTGGCAATGGAAGGTAAGTTGTAACTTGGAAGTTAAGATTTTATTTTCCTAACAGAAATAGTAAAGGAAGTTCTGGGGTTGAGGAGATATTCTTAAGAGGCAGATAGATCTCCTTGAAAAAAAAACAGACTTTGAGGCCCATCTATTCCTCCTTTCTCTGACACAAATGTTGATGATTAAAATATTCAGGAAGTAATCAGATTTCATAACTGTGACTCCTCCATGGCCTATGAAATCAGGAGGCTCTGAGAGCTAAAAAAAAAAAAAAAAAAATTAACAAATTATGTTTTGCATCTCCTGAAGGGTTGTGTCCTCCCCTACTTTTAAGTCCCAATGAGAGCTTGAATGCTCACTAGATTAAAAAACAAAACAAAAAACCCAGTGGGTTGGGCTGAGTGTTGTACTTATCATCATTTATACTCTGACTGTATCTCCATCTGATGAAGCTTTGAAAATATACCTGTTACAGAAAAAAAGCATTAGATCAAGAGACATCCTAAATAAAATAACAGAAGGCCAAGAGAGACAACAGGTGAAAGCAACTATTGTAACAGCTATAGTTTTTATAGTTGCAATGTAAACATGTCTCTGAGCCTTCAAACAGCCAAGTAAATAAATAAGAAAATAAAAAAAACTCTAGGTTTTTGAGAAACAAAAATAATTTATAAGAAAAAATACCTGTCAAATACTTAACTTTATGTGAAATATTCACATACAAAATTAAAAAATAAATCTTACCCACTGATTCATGTACTGACCTTCAAATGTTCATACTAATCAAACTTTTTATCCAATTATTCATATAAAGCAAAAGTACATTGACAATTACTACACAAGTCTGGCATGTAAAATCAATATATGCTAACAAATAACTATGCCAAAATTTTCTTTTATATAACTATACCAAATAACTACACTAAATAATACTTTGGACTGTTGATGGAAGTTTTTCTGTGAGTGATTTCATCATGTTGACCTTTGAGATCCACAAAATTTGATTAAGTAATGAAAAAGTCCACTATTATGTTATCATAAGACAGTCAGTGACTTAAATAATCAAAAGAGGTCAAGCTTTACCTTTCTTTTTGATTAATGGGTGGACAGAAATAATATGTTTTGCTTCAGTATTTTTCAGTCAGTAAAAGGAAAAAATCTTTCCCCCGTTTTCTACAAAGTATAATAAAACTTGTGTTTGTAATCAATCTAGTCAAAATGGGAGGCAATATAAGGTTCTTATTAAAATGGGTAAATGTGAGAAACCTCGGAATTTTTTCATTAGATTCAATGAAAAAGAAACATAAACATTAAGCAATCTTAAAATGTCAATTAAAGTATGGGCAGAGAGGTCGGCATGACAGGAAGGCAGTATGAATTACTCATGGCAGTACCACTCCTTCTGGCATTAATCACACAAGAACAGGCACTGTGGTGCTGTGGCTAAGTGCATAAGCTCTGGGGCGACAGCATCTAGATTTGACTTCTAGCCTCTCCACTAATTAACTGTGTTGCTTTGGATAATATAAATAACCTCTCTGTTTCTCAGTTTCCTCATTTCTACAATGATGATATCAGTACCTCATAGAAGTACAGGTAGCAAAAGAAGTCATCCCTGGTAAAGCACTTAGAACAATGCCTGGTTCAATAGATGTAACGAGTGTTTCTACTGCCTTGCCTTTCCTCTGAGCTTGCATGTGTTACATGCTCCCAACTAAATTGAAACTCTTGTTTAATATAAACATAGCAAAATGTTTGTAGCCCTTCAGTACAAAGAAAGGAACATAATTAAAACTTTGAATTGTATAAATACAATATTGTATCTTATGAGTCAATATGATTTTTACTAATAGAAATAATATTGATAGTGGTAAAAATATCTGACTGATGATCTATCACATAAATAGATATATTATAACTCACCTTTCTCTAAGCTAATTTGGAAGGGAACTGCACCTCCAATACGCATGCTCACTCACATACACGTGAGGCCACCTGTGTTAACGGGAAGAAGAAGACTTCTAGAATATAATTGTCTCAGCTTTAATACTGTGATGACTCTATTCAGTACCTGACCTTTTTGATCTGAATTCATCAATAGTATACATGAGCCATATGTTAGAATTTTACATTAATAAAATTTTAGTTTTAGTTTTCAAAAAATGATTGAGGTTTCAAAATTATAGAAGCTATATATTTAAGGCAATTTTGTCAGAATATGAATATGACTTGACCATTAGATTCTTTTGTGTATTTCAATTCCATTGTCTTATCAAGTATTCATATATTCCAAAGTCTTGGGGAGAACAAGTATTTAGAATTACTAGACCTCAAACACTTGTTTACCCCAACAGCTTTGAAATTCTGCCTTCCTCCTTCCTTTTTTCAGGAACTAGTTTCTATTTCAGATATTTAAAACAAATGCATTAACTTTGAAGGTTACTCTTCTAAGCCCCAAACGCCTTGGTAGTATTGTACAACAGCCTTTGCTCTCCTGGAAAAATTATTTCACCAATAAGTTTTCTACTTACTGGGGAAAATGTAACAGAATCCAGGTGACAGTCATTGAAGAGACAGCCCAAGAAATATTTTCCTCTAAGAGACATCCCCAACTAAACAGAAGAGAGCTATGACACTGTTCAGAAAATTATAAATGACCTCTTAGAAAATATAGCCCTTAAATATTCTTTAAAAAGGGAATGACAGTATTGTATGGGCTTTTGTAATTAAGACTCCCATTTATATATAGTAATAATCAAGATTTGTGCAGTCAGTATGATCCTTGATTGAATAGCACAAAGAAGTAGAAAACATTTCCAGAAAACTAAGAATGAAAGCCACATTTGACAAAACGATAAATTAAGATTTTTTTTTTTTTGTATTCTCAAATGATTCTTTACTTCAAAAGTAATTTTCCACTGAGTTCTTTTTTTAAATAGTAACTGTTTGGTGCATGGGACTGTTTTTAGATTGTTTACTTGCTGGGCAGAGAAACCTCAAAGTTAAATGTCAGAAATCACTGACAAATAATAAAGATAAAGCATCTTTAAAATTTTCATAAGAGTCAATAAAAAATATGGCTTCATTTAGAAAAAAATCAATTGACAGGCATCTTTTGAAGAATACAGCTATTACTTAAAGTAAGGAACACATATAGTCAAATTCCTTTCTATTCTTGCTGCTTCTTAAATTTGAAACATTCTAGAAAAATCTTCTAACACATTTTTTCATTAATGCCCAGCAGTGTCTTAATTTTCAAGCAATGGTGAAATTAAAAGTGCAAACATACAAACATAGTTTAAATACTAAAGATGGAAGCTGCTATTTCCCCCAACAGTACAAGCCTTTTCACCAAATTCCTTTCTAAGCCGAAACAAAATGCCATCTTGATAGTTTTCTCAAACATATGCAGTACTAAAAAACACACATTGTGATGCTAAAAATACATTTAGAAACTGAGAAATTTCTAAATTTTAAAGATGATATAGCATATCAGTTACAAAAATGTCTTGTGCCTAAAAAAATAAAGGAAATAAAGCATTTTCATTAAGATATATAGCCTCATCTTGTTTTATGCGATGAATTAAAATAAAATCACTTGAAACAATAGAAACTCAGTTGCCATCAGTGACTGCTCAACCTAGACAAAAATAACTAGGTCTTTGAACTGCTCATCGGGGGGAAAAGAAAAAAAGGAAAAAAAAAGATGGTTCAATTATCTGAATCCCATACCTAGACTCCTATTAATAACAAAAAGTACCAGAGGAAACAGTTCAAAAGATAGGAGCTGTCTGATTGCAAATCTGTGATTGCAACGCATCTCACTATCTATTTATATTTTCTCAGATATTTTCTTAGACTTTCAGAAATTTATTTTGTACAGTTGAGCATTTGCAAAAACAGGAAAATTCCTTATAATTATCAGCTAAATAAATGTTTTCAGTCTATAAATGGGAGAATTTCAGTTTCAATTCAATTTCAGGGTATGTTGAAACAATCTTTCCCTTTTTCCTTCCCTTCAATACTGAAATGAAATGTGTCTTTTTGTACTGCAGAATATTTTCTTCCATCCAGATTTTCTCTATGCCTTCTATCTTTCCTTTCTCTTTTAACAGTGAGTGGCTTATGGGGTTGAGGGGGCGTGCAGTGGGCGAGAGAATGTTCTTTGTCAAAGATTTAGTTTTCTTTCCAGTACTCCATTGCCCTCTACTGGCTTAGAACTAAATAGTTGGAGGCTTCCATCATCTGGAAAGCAAAAGGCACCATTTTATGCTTCGCTGAGAAACTAGGGATATCTGAGCTGTTAACACAATGATTTTTGTCTCACCGTAAGAAAACGTAGTCTCTGAATTTAGCTAAATTTTGTATGCTTTCTGCCTGAGACATTTGAAAATACTTAGATTCTTTTGTTACATACTTGACTCTTTACTTAATCTTCCATTTTTCTTCCTTCTTCCCTCCCTCCTTACCTTTCTTCCTTCCTTCCTTCAACAGCCAACATAATTTTATTTAGTGAAAAGAGCACTTGTGGAATGTGGATATTGAAAATCCATAATTAGTTACAAAATTACATTGCCCATAGTAATTTCAAATTCCCTCCCAGAAAAATTTCAATTGACATACTAAATGCAGACATTAGGTTGGACAATCTGTGAATGTAAGGCCCTGGGCAATATTTTAAAGACCATCATTCACTATTCTATTTTAAAGGAAACTCATGTTTATGTACTGATTATTTCCATAAAAGTAACCAGAAGACCAAAGGGTGCGATTATACCCTGTTTTAGCAAAGAGACCCAGTTTAAAACTGCATGAATTTTAGCAGCACCCCCTTTTGTTTCCAAGGGGAATTGATTTGTTTGATAAATTATATGGTCACCCCAGTTAGTAACTCTCCAATCTTACTGCTTAAATGTCCTAGTAGCAAATAAAGTACTTTCCCTTTTCTCTCTTCTGGACAATATTAATAAGTAGCAAAATACTAAGGCAAAGAGAAAAGCAGATTAGTAAACTGTCATCTGCCATGGTCATTTAGTTCATTTTACTGTTCTATATTAAAATATATTTTACCAAAACATTCCATTATTCTAGGGTAAAGGACCCTAGAATTGATACTTTAACAGTATGTAGCATAAACCACTATCCTATTATAAGCAATATAAATTGTCATCTATGTAAAAATATCATAAATCAGTGCTTTGCTATATACAATATAGATTTTCTCCTTCATACCCTATTGCAGCAGGTGTGCTTGAAAATCTGAGGGTAAATGGTATAGATCAGGGCTAGAGCAAGGTGGGGTTTGTAGGTGTCCATGTTTCTGTGATTGCACTGATCTCTCCCAGTTCAGTTGACTTGGTGTTTACACGAGAGTGGGGACCATTTCTCACTCAGGACTATGTCATCAGCTCCTAGAAAGGAAGTACCCCTAAATAACTGAGAGTTCAGAGAAACACGTGAAAAATAGCATCCAAATATTTTCTCTCATAGAGATACATACCATTTGGATACCCCCCAACACCACCATCATCTCTCCAAAGATGGCCACACTTTTATAAATATTGAAATGTTTTCTGAGAAGCAACTTTCACTGGGAACCAGTGACCCACAGTTATCACCAGGGTTCTCTCTGGTCTCTGCTGCAGAGTGGCTTATGTGATCTTAACCCATGGCTTCCGAGGGCTTGGGCCCTTTCTGGCCTCTGAGAGTGATCTGCTGACACCTACTGTCAGAGCCTGTGATTCCAGCCACTTGCTTCCTATTATGAAGTCCTAAACACTACTGTCTCCTCCTTCTCATGGACCTCTGCCTTTTCATTGGCTCTCTCAGCATCTCATCCTCCCACTGGTAAATGGAAACTTTTAGAGTTTCAGCATTGTTAACTTGTGCCATGGAGAGCTAGGAATGGGCTGCCACAGGTTCATCTATTTAGGCCACAAAATCAGCTAATCAGTAATGAGGTTTCATCATTTCCCTTTAGAAAATATAAAATACAATTTTTAACTACAGAGAAGAAGTAAATTGCCAGCTGAGCAAATCTTGCATTTTGCTTTGCAGATTTTTAACAAGTATGTGAAGCTACGGCATTCATTTTTATAGGCAGATTTAAGAGACAGGAGAAAGAAGAAACTAAATCAGAGGCCTAAATACTTTTTATCATTCAAATCCACTTTGGGACATTGCTGTTTGGAACCATTAGTCAATTAGAATGTAAAGATCTTTGAATATGAGTTCAGAATTGCTTGAAAGTACATTAATTCTTCATTACCTTGCATTACTAATATTTGTATCAGTAGGGAAAACAGGGAATTGTGTTCTTGCCAAACCAAACCTGACCAGGTTTGATACCTTCACATAGACAAATATGAACTATGACAGCCACGAAACTGAATAAAATTAAATTGAGTTAGTGGAGGAGAAAGCACTTCATAAACCCAACAAATAAATTAATGGAGAGAATGGTGAGTGTGCCAATATTGAGTATATGTCATGATAAATATTTTTAACCAAAAGAGACATAAATTTGTTTCAGATATTGCTCAAGTTTTTTTTTTTTTTCTTAACTGGTGTCAGTTTGTCATTAGGACAAATTGTTTGCAGACTAATTACCCCTGAGAAGAAATTTCAAAGATAAATTTTCTACTGGGTTGAAAAATCAAAACTTAGAGACTAAATGAAAACAATAGTTGTCTAACCTATAAATGAGGGCATTCTACTTAAAATCTATGTCTCGTTGCTTCCAATAGAAAAGGGTTCTTCTTCTATTAATATTACCAAGCAAAAATAGCTGAATAAACCATAGACACACACACAATCCAGTAAACAAACAACACCCAGAAAGAATCATCCACACTACACCAGCAATTTAAAGTGGGTGAGGTATAGACAACGAATGGGTTGTTACTCAAAATTGGGTAAGAGTGAATGTATCTGCAAGGAGAGGACAGTTAGATTGAAAACCAAATGTCAAGATGGATCCAGCCATGCTAAGACTAGAAGGAAGAACAATCCAGAAAAGGGAAATGGGATGCAAAGTCCCGGTGGCAGAAACAATCCTGGCAAGTTTGAGAAACAAAAAGTGGGCCAGTGTGGTTGGTCACAGAGGTCACGGAGGAAGACAGGCCAAGGCTTTGTGGTGAGGATGAGGGGAGGGGGTTTTATTCTAAGTGTAATGGGAAGGCTTTAGAAGTTTTTAAAGATGAATAAATAATCTCATTTATATTTTCGTAAGAATCACTTACTAAATGGAGAATGAATGCAGAGCAGGTGAGAGAAGATGCAGAAGTACAATTATAATGCTGTGGGTGAGAAATTACTGTGGTTTAAAACAGAGTGGGAATAGCGGAGAAGAAAAGAAGGAATTTTCTTTGAGACTGGTGTAGAGTTAGCACTGATGCAGTGGATGCATGAGATGGGAAAAAGAGGAACAAGACTAAGTCCATGAGTTTAGATTTGGGAAACTGCTGGCTGATGATTCCTCTACCTGGGATGGCCAGAATGGTGGAGGAGCCCAATTTGGGTGGAGAATGAGAGACCAAGCCCTCAGCTTTGACTGTGTGATTGATTATCTTGAACAGCCATGTGATTAACTCCAGCTACTCTTAGACATCAATAAGGTAGAATCTGTGCAGCCGTAAACCCATGTTCATTTTACAAATGTGGCTCTAGAGTCTAGTGTGCCATGACTGTGATGATTCAGCTACTCTGAATCATCTATTATTTCAGTTCTTTCAATAAGCTGCTTCCAACACTTCTCTCTACTCACTCTGTTTTATGATAGCAGGTTGCTCCTGGTTTATTTCATCCCAGGGCTTCTACTCAGTACTTGTTTCTGTTTCGTTTCTTTCTCTTCTTCTCTCCATGTTGTTTGTAGACTCACTATGAAAATTCTTACTTTAATTTTATTTTATTAATACTTTAATTTTTCGAAAGTGAGTTTGACTGTCATAGTTAGCATTCCATATAAAGAACCTATATTGGACAGAGAACTCGTAAAAGGCAACCTCACAGATAGTGGCCTTCATTTCAGTATCTGATCTCTGGTTCAGTCACATGTACCCAAGGTAGTAAAGTTACACGGTAGAGCACATAGCAACCTACGGGAAACCATCGGCTGCTTTTTTTCTCATAGAGATAAGACTTGGGAGTGACAATCACCAAGAACATCAGTCCTATTAAATTCTATCACCCAGCTCAAAGTCAAAGGCCCCTTTATTTTATCCTTATGTTCCTAAATAAAACTCAGTGCTCTCTCTCACTCTCTTGCTCTTTCTCTCTCCTTTCTCCTCTACACACCAATAACAGTTGATTTTCAATTATGCAATTAAATGTTAAAATGAAACTAATTTAGCCTCAGCTTCAGCTGAAGCCACAAGACGATTGATTTCTCCTTTCCTTGTGAGATGCCAATAAGTCGGCCAGATGGGATGCATCACACACATAAGAAAACTGCAAGTTCCCCAGAAGAGGTAAAGTCAGCTTTGGACACCTACAGGCCCAAGTACGTAATGCCAGCTCATGATGACATAAACTAAGAAAAGAACTTTCCTGCTCTCTCCTCTATCTCCTAGACTATCCCCACCCCGTGTCAGACACTGTAAGGTTAAAAGGTTAAAAATGGTAACAGTGGGGGAGAAGGATTGAAAATAGAAAAGGGAAAAAACTTAATTATGGCCTCTTTCTCATTAAAAGAAGCCAATTTGCAATAGTCCTGGACTGGTAAAATGCAGTAGTTTCATCTTTGAATAAAGTTCAAAGTTTTGCTTATTACTCTGGACACATTAATTGCTCACTGGGGGATTTTTATTAATGAAAATGCCTGGAAAAATGTGGTGACTGGCCCTAAATTCCATCCAGGGGATGATAATACTGGGCCCACGGAATAAATTTAAAGGAGGACAAAAGAAAAGTTGCTTGATAGCAACATCCCATGAGTGCTGTTTGTTCAACACAACAGGTACATCTGCTATAACTCTAACAATATTCAGTCTTGATTTAGTATGTTCCTGTATCTCTTTCACTATATTTTAAACTCCCTGAGAGCATGAAGTTCCTACCTTGCTTCCTTTTTACTGAGAAAACAGAAGCAGTCAGGAGAGAACTTCCACAAGCTCCTTCGCACCTAATTTCAGCTGAGTTTATCTAATCCTCCGTCTCTCTGGCTTTGAGGAAAGAATTTTACATGCCCCCATGAATGCTAAACACATTTGCGCACAAGATCCCAGCATCTCTGAGTCAAGGAATTAAGCGATTCTCTCTCCTGCTGCATCATGTTTTCCCTTTCTGCTGAATCATTTTCATCAGCACAAAAAAACATACTTTAACTTCTTCCCCATTAATTCTTCCCTTCTTATTCTCTCCTGCACCCATGCCAGTCAGACTCTTACCCCTCCTCCCCATCAAATTTACCAGTGAAAATGTTACAATGAGCCCCCCATTGCTAAATCCAAAGGACGTTACTCAGTCTGCATCTTACACGATCTGTGAGAAGCATTTGACAGAGCTGATGACTCACACCCTGGAAACACTTTCTGCCAGCATGCCACACTCTCCTGGTTTTCTTCTGCTGACCCTGACTTCTCCATCTCAGACTCTGTTGCTACCTTCTCTACCTCCCCAAACTCTTGCCAATGGAAAGCCCCAACCTGGGACCTTTTCTCTTTCCTAAGTACACTCTTTCCTTTGGTGATATCATCCAGTCTTTGACATTAAATATTATACAAATATAAAATTCCCAAATATTGTCTTTCCACCATAACTCTAGCACAGACCTCTCTCCTCGATTCCAGGTTCGTATATCCAACTGCTTACTCCCCATGCCACTCGGAAGTCTAATCACCATCCCAACCTGTTCAAAATCAAACTCCTAAACTTTCTCCTTGATACATCTTTCTTCCCCCATTGCTGTCAATAGCAACCCCATACTTGCAGCTGATCAGGCCCTAAAGCCTGAAGATCTTCTTAATCTCTCCCTTTCACATTCCACATGCATTTCAGTGGCAAATTCTATAAAGTAGACCTTCATCTATTACAAAATCCAACCATATCTTACCTAACCCCTACCACCTCGGTCCAATCCAACATCCACTTTTAACTGAATTATTAACAGCAGCATAAAGGATCACCTCCTGCTTCTACACTTTCTTCTTCTTGGTCATCTTAAATTTTTAAATGAATTGATCAGAATAAGCTCCCATCTTATTTTTCTTCTTTAAAATGAATCAGATAATGTTACTCCTCTGCTTAAAACTTCTGATGTCTTTTCATATCATTCATAATGAAAGTCAAGGTCCTTATAATAGACTGTAGGACTGACATGATCAATTCTCTCCTTTTCTCTTTCAAGTCATTCCTGTTCTTCTTCTTCTCTTTAACTCTGTTCCAGCCACATGGGCCACTTTGCTGCTCCATGAATCTAGGGTATGCTCCAGCCCCAGGGCTTTGGCACTTGTTGCCTTCTCAGCCGGAAATGGTTTTCCTTCAGACAGGCTCATGGTTTGCTCCTTCCCCTTGTTTGGGCTTTGTGTTCTATGCCCCCTTCTGATAGAAGCCTTCCTTGTCCACGTGAGGGGGAGCTACAGCCCTCGCTCTGGACTCCCATCCACTTGCCTGCTTTCTTTTTCTCCGTAGCACTCATTGCCATCCAGCACGGTGTACTTATTCTTCCTGCTTATTATCTTTCTCTCCACTGCGATGTAAACTGCACCAGAGCAGAGATTTTACTAAACGGTGACCTCAGTACCCAGTAGAGGGTCAAGTACAGGCAGAGCACTGAAAGAATGTTGCAAGAGGAATCTATGCAGTCCCCTACTCCTACCCTCTTCCCACACACGTACACGTGGGGGACATGAACAGATGTTTCCTAGTAGAGTGTTTTACATTTAACAGGCGCTTAACAAATGATAGTCAACTATATCTGTCTCTACATTAAGTACTTCCTTCATTGTGCGCATACTGACAGTGTGAACAAGGTAGCAGAGCTGAATCCAAGAGAGACTACAATTTTTATACCCTAGGTTTTGACATCTCAAAAAGGATTAAAAATTGTAGGGACTTTGCATGTATCTCAAAATAATAAACTACATAGGACAAATAATGAATTACATAGAATCATGAAATATATTCATGTTTATCTTAATTTCATCTCTTTTGGTAAACATTTTTTGTTTAATTCATTAAGAGATAGTTTCATCATCATTGTACATCATTATGGGGTAAAACTAGGAAAATTTCTACTACAAATGGGTCTTCTGGGTGAGAGTGAGACTCTGTCTCAGTTTTAAAGAAAAAGGAAAAGAAAATCATTAAGAGAAGAAAATAGACATCTTCCTGGGATGAGAGTGACATTTATAATACATCCTGGAGTCAAAAAGCTCTCTGGGAAGTTTAAAGAAATCTAGTCCTTCACAACTCCAAGTATTTTACTAACTTACAGTGGCTCTTTTCTGCAAATGCTAAACCACTTGGCATGCAAGCTTAATAGCTCTTTAAACTTGTGGACCAATCCTGCCTGAGATAAAGAGATATGAACGAGATTTTATTAAGTAAGTCATCCTTACTATTAGCCCTGCTCCAATCCCTTGTCCATTGACCAACAAGGAGACAATTTCCCTATTCATCATCCATTCTGCATACCTACCACAGAACCGAACCTCAGAACCTCATCTTACTTTTGTTTCCTGTAAGGCTTAAGATGAGTTTTGCTTTTATCCATCCTCTCAGAAACTGGAGTCTTCTTTCTGAACCCCAGCTAACTACTGGGATCTCATTCTCAGCGTTCACTCTTTCTGAAAACTACTGCCCACATGCCTTTGTCTTTACCAAAGGAAAGCCTGCAGAAATTTTAGTACAGGACTTGGCACAGTAGGCACTCAATATTGATTGAAAAGGGACATTCAATAAATATGTCAAGATCTTGGCCTTCGATGCACTAAGAGTCTAGTAGAGAAAGAAAAATATAAAAACTAAGTGTTACAGATGCTATAATGAAAGAAATAGAGTACAAAGATGGCAAAAATAATTTTTCTACTAAAGAGATCAAAAAAGACTTCTCAGAGGAGTTGAAAAGAATGACTAAGATTAAATGAAGAGGAAGAATGGGTTATTCTAAGAGTGACGGAAAGATAGACATTTTCCAAAGACACTAAGTAAAGTCATTTGTATGAAAAAAGTGTTCATACTGAAGCATGGTAAGAGATAAGCCTGGAAATTTGGGTAGATTATAGATGGATTGGAAATTTATTTTTTTAGATATTTAAAAATATCTGGAGTTTTTTGAGCAGGTGAGTGATCTAACTAGAGTAGTATTTTAGGGTTGTTTCTGTGGTGCCAGTTAAGACATTTTAGTTGAGGAAAAGAAGTAAAGTGAATGAAACTAGTTAGTTAGGAAGCAATTTCATTATCCCAGCAGTAAATGATTAAAATATGATATCAGGCAATGGCAATGGGATAAAAAAAGGAAGGAACTGAATTTTGGTGACTCATGTAGGATTAACATTCACTTCTTCTTACAATTCCATAAAAATTCAGTAAATGGATTTTAAAAATGCATAAAATCACAGAAGAAAAACCAGAAATGAGAACAACAAAAAATTAAGATGTAAAGAAACAATTAGAAGGTATAAAACAGAAAATTAAGACCAGAGGAAGAAGAAAGAGAGTGTCTGCAAGGTTTGAGTCAAAACACTAGTCAATACATGCTCTGGAATCCAGGAAAGAATTGCAAGTTCCTCTGAAGGCTAGGGTGTAGGATTGGCAGACAACGTGAAGATTGTTTGCAGCATAAGAAGCATTTAGACCTTTGCATTCCCTCATATTCTTTATGAGAATCGGTGAAGTCTTAAATTATCTCCACCCAAGAGAAGAATGAGGTCTATTCTCTGAAAAGACTAGGAACTCAGAGACACCAAACATGGTCAAGACCTTCCATAAAGGTCTATACACTAAACAGTGAGACCCACCTTCCCCACTTTTTCGTAACATTAGCAGCCAGGCTTCCCTCACAGGTGGAAGGCTGGAAGAACCCCACTGGCCCAAGGAAAACTCTTAACAAACAACTGGGTTTCTAATTACCCTGCAAAAAAGCCCACTGGTCAACAAGCCCTGAAATTATATATAAAACATCTACTCTATTTCTAGGTTCCTACTCTTAAATATCAAATAACAGCCAAGGATGAGGAAAGACAGCACTAACTAGAAATATAGAAACCAACACAGAAGATCTGAGGCAACGTAAGAAACAGGAGAAAGCACTCAAAGTACTTCTGTAATTAATAGCCTTAAAGAAATAAAAGTATATAATATATCCATAAAATTAGAATATTGAGAATATCATGTTAAAATGGGGGAGGGGTAACAAAAGCTGTTAGATACTAAAAATGTGGTAGCAGAGGCAAAATAAATAGGAAGATTGGGATATAAAGATGACAGAATCTTTCAGAAGGTGGAATCAAAAGACAAAATGAAAAATACATAAGAATAGGTAAAATGTTAGAGGTTTATTACTGAGGTTCAGCCAGTCAAATAACAGAGTCCCAGAAAGAGATAAAGGAGAAAATGAAAAAAAGGAAATAATAAAGAAAGAAATAGGACAACACCCAGGAATGAAATGTCTGGATTTACAGGTTGAAAGGGCTGATTAGTATCTGCCATGAATGAAAAGATAATTCACAGCAAAGCACAGTACTGTAAAATTTCAGGGAATTGAGATATAGAGAAAAGGAGACAATCAGAATGGTATAAGCCTTTTCAACAGCAATATTGGAAGCTGAAAGAAAATGGAATCATGCCTTCAATACTCTGTGAAAAATTATTTTCAGTATACAATTCTGAACCCACACTATCAATCAAAGGAGGAGGCAGAATCAAACTTTTTCACATATGAAAGTTCTAAAGAAATAAAACAAAATTACCCCCCATACATCACTTCTCAAGAAAATGCAGGACAAGATGAACTTCATTAAAATGAAAAAAAGAAGCAGGAAACTTGGAAGTTAGATAGCAGGTCTAAAAGAAAAGAGGAGTATATGAAACTCCCACAGTGCCCGTGAAGAGGAGTACATGACACTCAGGAAAAGAGCTGTGCAGCAGTTCTAGGCAATGGTCTGTCTAGGCCAGAGTGTTACAGAAGGGGTCCAGGAAGGAAGTCTCTAAAAATAAAAGAAAATTGATAAATTTTCTGATATATCTAGTGTGTTGAGGAAGGAATTATTCTTCTCTCCAGGTGTTTGTAGATGAAATGGTGATAGGTGCACAGAACACTCAACAAATAAAAATAAAGCAACTGCTAATTCCCAAGGACACAAAAAAAGTTGCACAAGAAAGAATATGTGATCATAGCACACTGATGTGACTCAGGTGTGGATAATATTTATACAAATTCAATAATGAGAATACTGAATGTTTATTTAACCAAAACCCAAAACAATTACATTAAGATGATTGGGAAAGGATAAGAGGGTGAAAAGATTAAGATTTTTAGAGAAATAAATCCTTGTCTTCCAAGGAAGGAACCTAAAAAAATGAAAAATCACAAAATAAAATACATTAAAGCAGTATGTGTGTGTGTATATACATGTATATTGCTTTTTAGAGACATGAATGGGAAGCTCAGAAGAAACAGGTAAAAGATTCAAGGGTGTCTGTTTTTTGGAACAGAATTCAGAGATGGGAAAGAAATGTAGAAATGATCTACTATATTTGGTTATAAGCCTTGTAGAACTCCTTCATGTTTTAAACCATGGGCGTGAATTGTTTTGATCCTTTTTTTTTTTTTAAAGAAAATGGAAAGTACAGAAGTTATTGCAAAGAAGAATCTATAGAAAAGAACAGAATGACCAGATTTGAAAACAAAGAAGGAGAAATTTTAAAAATTACTCCATGTTTTTATGCCTGGATGAATGAAGAGAATTTTGAAAACAACCCTATAGGAAATAAATCAGAAATTATTAGGGAAATAAGGAGTTTGGTGTGGTAAGACGGATGCTGGACTGGTTGGAAGTCAGACAACATAATTTCTAACCTTCATTCCACTAACAATTAATTTGTGAGCTTGGTCAAATAAATTTCCTCCTAAAGTTTGTTTCTTCATCTTAAAAGAGAGGATGTTGAACTCAATGATCTCTACCATCCATCCATCTTGTTTGAGAGGAACTTACACTTACACTTGTATTGGTATTAACAGTGGAACAACCAAGTGACTCATGAAGGAGATCACTGGAATACAAAATGGAAGTTGAGAAAAGCAGTCAATGCTGAAGAGGCAGATTGTAGAGGTGTCTACATGGAGAAATTCTTAAAGCTGAAGAGAGTAAGATCTCCAAAGCAAAGAACATAGAAATAGAAATGGAAAGACAGCACTACACTTTAGGAAGTGCTTACCTTAAGAGAAAACTAGAATAGTGGAGTTGTGAGTTTTTTTTAAAAAAAAGTACAGGACAGTTTCAGCTACTCATCCATTTGCCTTTAGGACAGTATGAAGAGTCTGGTGTTATTAAGAATTCAAGAATGACATTTGAACTTAAACAATTAGGAAAATTTTGATAGTAAACCAAATTAAAGTGCGGAATTCTAAGGAGTTACATCAAAGATAAGCCTTTCCCCTCCTTTTCCTCAAATCACTATAGGTATCATGTTAAACATTTTACCATCCAGGACATCCATGTGAGTAAAGGTGGGTTGCTTTTTTTTTTTTTTTTCCACCTTTAGAAAAATGGCAGTAATTGAAATCTTGCCTGAAACCATGAATTTTTCATAATAGCCAGGTGACTATTCAGCCAAGCATTCTAAATCTATAAGCCCCAGCTGTGATCCACACAAGGGTAAATGAAAATAATACTTGACAATATTTCACCAAGCCCTACCATGCATGCACATGCCACTTCCTTTAATTTGTTTTTCATGCATCATTATTCATCCATACAGTAAAAACAAATAAGTAAACACACAAAAATACACATTTAGTTTTCATTTGCAAATGGTAAGACCTTTTCTGAATTGATTTCTTGGGATCAGTGGGTTAACATTAAGTCAAGGTTAGTGTTTTACCTATACATTGGAAATCTTTAAATATTGGTTTCCCATAAATATTTGTTCTCCATTTTTACATACCAGCCACTTTATTTTATACTTAGAAATTCTATATTCTAAATGGTTGGAAGTATCGTGTGATTATATAATAAGTATACTTTCTATTTTTAATGGCAACATGAGGACATGCAATTTTATATGCACACACATACATGTATACTTTTATAAGAATTTCTCAACTTTAGGCCATATGATACATTCCTAATTTTTTACTATTATTTATATCAAAATTGTTAACAACTTTTTAAAAATAGTTGCATTTATTTTGGTTTATATTTTTTAGTTACTTTTTAAGGTAATAATTATATTTAACATGGCATTAGTTGTCTTAAAGATGTGAAAACCTATATGACTCCATTAAGTATTGTTGCATTGCCACCACCAGAAATAGTATAAAAAAATCACGATTTCACCACTACTATTTTAATAATTTGGAACACTGTTTTATTTCTCCTTTCAACTATTTCATCAGTTATGGTGTGTAATGCAGCCAATTTATTTCCTGGGATCAGTGGTTTAACATTAAGGTAAGGTTAGTGTTTTACCTATACATCGGAAATCTTTAAATATTGGCTTCCCATAAATATTTAATTTACACAATAATTACAACATTAATTAGGTATAGACTAAGTAGATTTAAACTGGAGAAAAAGTGCAGTGTGGGTCACCAGGGGGCAGCAAAGATCAGAGAAAAGACATGAATTCAAATGCTGATTCATAATCCAAGGTAATAAGAAGATTGAGTGTTCTAGAGACACCAAAGGACTAGTGCTTTCCCCAAATGTTATTGTGAATCTTAAATTCTTGGTTTCGCCTCATCTCGGAATAAAAAGCTGCACTATCCTGTCATCTTTTGGAAAACTGCCACTTTAATTTGGTTATCAGTGAACAATGAACATACTCAGGCATTCTCAAAAATTGAAAACTGCCTAACTTTGCAATAATTATGGTAGTTCCAATTTTTAAAAGAAATACTTATGATCAGGAGGCTTAGTTGGGAGGATCGCTTGAGCCCAGGAGTTTGAGGCCTCAGTGAGCTATGACTCCAGCCCGGGTGACAGAGCAAGGCCTTATCTGTTAAAAAAAAAAAAAGTTATGAAATAGATCAATTGAGTTTTTCTGTGGGATTTCTGCTTCTTTAGAGAGACCAGATGTTTCCTAATGATTTTTTTCCCCATCTTAAGCAGTAAAATGAAACAGATTTCTATCTCTTTAAATAGTGTTAGTTTCTGAGTCGTTAAGAAACACATAAATATTTATGAGAGCAAAAATTTTACATAAATTATACTTTCGATGGCCATTACTAATAACAAAAATTATTTTAAAGTATTTTTTTTGTTTTAAATAAATAGAGAAATCCAATAATCTGCATTTTCATTTCTGAGTTTCAATTTAATATATATATATTTACAAGTTTATTAAATGAACATTCATTCTTTTAATATCAGAAGGGACTCTGAACTTTTAACAAATTTTCCTTATGAGTATTATACCTTTCTCTTTCTCTGCATTTCAAAATTCATATTAAAATGCATTAAAAGTCCTGATTTTTTTTAGCATTATATCAGTATTGATTCCAGTGGGTTTCAAAATCCTAGAAAACATAAAATTTTACAGGGGTCATTTGGAAATAAAACCCACAAAGTAACATAATGCTAGAGTTATAAATTAACAAAATAAAATAAAGTTGGTTTATAACGTCACCCTTATCCTTCTAATATTGACCTTGAGTATGTGATGTTGACTTTGGTTTTCATCTAATGAACATTTTGGCAAAGTCGTAGTTTGTTTCCTTGGAACTGAGAAATTAAAGGAAAACAAAAGGCACTTATCAAACAAGTAGATGAGTTTGAAGCTGAGAAGGAGCTGGTTCATTTGAGAGTTAAGAAAAACATCAACATTTAGAAACAAAGCCCTCTCAATATCATTACAAGTTCCCCATTTATCTGTATGAGGGGAAAAATGTTTGTCTGAAGTCTTCTCAGAAAAAAACATAAAAACACAGAGAAAAAGAGGGCAAAGTACATGAAAATCCATTTTTCTTGAGACTGCAAAACTTTACGTTTCAACCTAAATTACTAAAGACTTCCAAATCTACCTTACAGCCCATATTTCTCCCTATAACCTAATAGTTGTATATTTCTACCAGGGTTCAAACACTTTGAAGTACCTAAGGTCAATGTATTTAAAGCTGAATTCATTGTTTTCTCATCTAAACCTGCTCTTCCTCTTATTTTCTCCGCTTCACATGGGGATGTCACACCCCATCACTTCATCCAAGGAAAATAGTTAAAAATGGTCCCCAACTGGTTCTTCTCCCTGTGCCCTCAAATCAACTAATCACCAAGCCCTGCACTTTTACAAATATTTCTCAAATCTTTTCTCACTTTAGACACCTGATTATGTCACCTATCGTACTTTTAAACTCAACTCCAGCCCAATCCACTCCAAAATGTTATCTGTAATATATTAGCAGAATGTTAGTACAGATGCCATTGTTTCACTCCTTTGCCTAAATACCTGCAATAAGTCTCCATTCACCTACAGAATAAAGCTCCAATGTCCTACTACGGCATAAAAGATTGCCATTACTTTTGCATTTAAAACATATTCTTGATAAATATTTGTTGAACCAAAAAGAATCCAATACTCAGTATTTCTATGTTTAGACAGGGAATTGACACAAAACCAGAATTATTGTTGTGGGTTATATCAAAGGGTTTAAAGTAAGAAAATTAAACATGTATGTTTAACTTATAAAATTACATTAAGCAGTTAAATATATTTTTCAGCTTTGGAGGAAAATCTAATGAAAACAAGCAGAATAGGCCGTGGTCAGGACAAAAATTGATTAGGCAAATATTGCTCAAATTTTTGCCAAAAGCAGTGTAAAGAACAATGGAACTGTAGTGAAGGTTTGTAGATTTAACCCAACAATGTAGCCCAAAGACAGTATTTCTGTTTCTTAATTACATTCCTCTTTTCTCACATTTCCCTTTCAAAAAAACAACCAGCTCTGAGAAAACTAAAATCCTCGAGACTTTTGTAAACAATGAACAGTCATGGTTGGGCATTTCCTCTGACTGAAAAGATAGAAACCCAAACAAAGACACTTTCATCTTCTGTTTGTGCTTGGTAAACTACCAGTATTAGGAAAGATCTTTCATTTGTTCCTTGGTCTCATGTGTCTGAGCGCCCATAGAAAGCGTTTACAGAGCAAAACAGTTCGTTTCTTTCTCCAGAAAAATCAAGCGGTTGCAACTGGTGGAGATTAATTAAAACAGCATGTGTGTGGAAGAGGAAGTAGCTCGTAAGCCAGGAAAGAGTCAAGGCCAAATAAACTAATCTTTCATTAAATCTTAAAAATAATAAAGGAAAGAGGTCATCTACTTGTCTCTCAGTGGATCCTGGACTTCTAAATATATATATACACATATATATTATATGTATATATAATATAAATACATAATATATATAAATATATATACACAAATATACACACACACACACACACCTCCTTGCTTTTCAATTTGTATACAAATTGTTTTTGAGCATGTATATTCTTAATGATAGAATGGCCTTCAGTTGGTCCAACTATAAAGAAATTTTCCTATTATTTTATACATTTTAAATATTTAACATGAACAATCTTATGTCTCTCTTTCAATTTGGTACTATATATGTCTATTATACATGCAAAAAATTACTGATTTGGCAAAATTTAACATAATTATAAAAGCTACTAAAATGAAACAGTGAATGGTATTAAAATGAATCAATGAGAAAATCCTTATACTAGATATAAAACAGGATAAAAAAATATGATGAGGTACTGGACTTCTATAACTTACATGTGGTTAGTAAGAAAAAATCAACACATAAATAACACTATAACACACCAATATAAAGTATCATAAAGCAGTGGAAGATTAGGTGATAGAAACTCTGTTCATGTTGAAAATTACTATTAAAATCTTGAGTTCATACCCATGTCATGTACCACTTTTGTCTTTCTCCTACGTTTAATTTATTCAATCAACACCATGGTAAATTATCTTAGAACTTAATTATGCATATTTCCATTTAAAAATATAATAATATCATTTTCCCTTTCTTCTACTGAACATGAGGTTACTGCTCTAGTTTTTCTTACTAAGGAGGCACCTAACTAGACACATTAAGAATTTTTAATTCTTTATGGTTCCATATTTATTATTTTTTAAAAATTTTTAGCTCTAAAACTAGCTATTAAAGAATTGGGGTTCATGTTAGATGATTCGGGGGAGGATTTCAGTAAATAAGGCCTTGTCCTAGATTCAATGCTCGCAGGAAGCAGAGGCAGTTCTATGGTTGTTTATCTTAATAAATCTTATCTGGAAGGAGGGAAGACTAGACTGAGGGTAAAGCTGTAAGTGGGAAAAAGCAGCAGGCTCTCACGTTTGCCAGGATAAGGAGATGTTTGGTATTATGTGGCTGGGCGGTGTTTATGTTTTGTCTGTCTTCAAGTCATGGTTACAAGTGGTCTTGCTTTTGTCTTGATTTATCCAGGTCACAGGGTGGCCCTGTCTGATGTTGATGTTCTGTAAAATTGTTTATGATCAAAACAAAAGAAAAACATCCCTAACTTCGAGTGTCAGGTCAGCTCGTTTTATTAGTCTAGCTGATAGGACCAGGCCAGTCCCAGATGTCAGGGGCTGCTTTTCTCTTTCTCAGTTTCCCCTGTGGGTCAAGGGCAGACAGAGTGAGGCCACGGGACATTAATCCATAAGATACATATTTTTATCATCACTGAGATTTTGCTGATAAGAGTTTTTTTTTTCTTTTTTTTTTTTAAGAGAACATAGTCTGTAGTTGGACTAGGATTAGTCACCTGCTCTTTTTGTTGCAAAATGAGTTTTTGAACATGCTGATGTGACCGTTGCTATATGGTAGTATCTGAAACTCAGAAAAGCATACATTTGTCAACTGCAACATAAGCAATTATCAGATACAAAATGATTATTAGTCTTTGACACAATTCATAAAGCCAGAGCTCTAGACTATAAAGCTCAGGCAATAAATCCACCTCTATTTGTTTTAGAAAGTCGGAGATCTACATTTTTTTTCACTTCTCCATGTGTTTATGTACTTGTCTTATAGCAGGTAGTTGCAGCAAGAAGTATTTGCTGGAGTACAAATCTTCCCTTTGTTAATTAAGAGGAAAAGAAAAATAATGCAACTTGTCCATAGGCCTTGCTAATGAATTTAGGTAAGTTCATTGGGCATTTACGGTAAAAATTGTATTATTTATGATTTGGGGGTCAAAGTCAAATTTTGCACCATTTTCCCAGTTGCATTATCACAAATGTGAAAATTGCTGCTCACATAATATCCCTTCTGAGGGTGCTGCCACCCAACCAGGTTCATTTGCCAGCTGCACAGAGAACGACCAAGAGATCGGGGAGAGATCAGGGTTGCAATGGAGTTTTTATTTTGCATAGTGCTGCTTGGGGAGAGGGGACCGCCTCCCTGCTTAGCACTATTAGGAATAAAGACTCTGTCTCTGCTTTAAAACCTGCTGACTTAGCATATTCGCTGCTTCTTGGGCAGGGGGCAAATGAACCTGGCTAGGCAGCAACAAGAGTTTCTTAAAGAAGCATATATGGACCTTCTGCAGGACAAAAAGGACAACCGCCATTTTGCTTCTCCCCGGACACAAAAGGCCCGCGCAGAAAGCCCACCAAAGAAATCTCCACCCCTACCCTGAAAACGCTCCTCCGGAAGCCCGTACAGGCTTCCCCAGCCCTGGTTGGCTAAATCTGAATCCTTCATTTACATAAATAGGCCTGGGGCTCTGACTGGCTGATTCTGAATCCCTAATCTGCATGACGAGCTTGGGCCTTGATTGGTCGCTTTTTAACACCGAGCTTTGCATAAGCAAGACCTCCCTTTTCCGCCTGCCACCCCTTAAAAACCCCTGCCACTGGCGCAGGTGGGGCATCTCTCGCCCCTCCCAGCAGAAGCTGTTTCTGGATTTGTTGAGTAAAGTTTGTGCTCGTCTGAGGACGTCTCTCTCCCCTTTTTCTCTTTTGTCCTCTCTAAACCCTTTTTCCGACACTTCGTTTTGGAGGTTGATGGGCAACTTTTTTCCTAGGGCAATATGATCTACTAGAAGGATGGTAGTTTTTCAATATCTGAAAGTCTCATGGTTATCCTAAATATAACATATATGTGGCAGGCAGGATGAAGTCACTTGGGGAAGGAGTGTAGCCAAAGAAGACAAAAGGACCCAAGAGCATTACAATTTTAAAAGTCAAGTAAGGAGGAAGGGACAGAAAAATAGAAAAGGCCCTGGTGAGTTAGATAAAAAATTAATAAATAAATCAGGAGCATACGATGCCAGAGAAGCCATAAGAGGAAAGATTTTCAGGGAAGATAGATTGGGTGTAGGATTAACTATTGCTGAAAATCAAAATAAAGAAGAATAGAGAAAAGGCTACCAGGTTCTGCAAAAGAGAGTCATTGGTTATCCTGACAACAAATATTTCAGTGGACTGGTGGGGACCAAAGCTACCCTTGAGTGAAACAGTGATTGGAACAGTAAGCAGCTAAACAATATAATTTGTAAAAAAAACCCTTTAGTAGCATCAAATTGCAAATGAGTCTATTAAGAACTCCATAAAGTCTACATTAATGAAATATTAAATAAGTTTTAAAAGAGTAAACAAGTTTAAATTTCAATTGTGGCACTGGGTGCGGTGGCTCATGCCTGTAATCCTAGCACTCTGAGAGGCCAAGGTGGGAGGATCGCTTAAAGCCAGGAGTTCCAAACCAGCCTGGGCAACCGTGAGGCCCGATTTCTATAAAAAATAAAAAAATTAGCTGGGTATAATGGCTCGCAACTGTAGTCCCGGTTACTACAGAGGCTGAGGCAGAAGTATTGCTTGAGCCCAGGAGTTGGAGGTTGCAGGCAGCTATAATGACACTGCACACTGCCTGAGTGATAGAACAAGACCCTGTCTCAAAAAAAAAAAAAAAAATTCAGTTGTGTTAGTACTTTGATGAATGACTCATCATAAATATATCTATTTCTCTAAGATAATTTATTTATTTAACTCAATCCAAATGAATTTACGCCAGAATTTTTCATGGAACTTTGTGAATTGATTCTAAAGTTTATATAGAAAAAAATAAACTTGTAATAATATCCAGGAAAATCTGAAACAGAAAAATAATGAGCCATATGAGATTAAACGTTAGCCATATGAGAAAAAATGTTATAAAACAACAGGAAATATTAGCACTGGCCACGAATAGTCAATATAACTAAGAAGTCAGACATAGTCTTAAATATGTACGGCTTGTTAGTTACTGGTGAAAGCAGCATTCTAAATCAATGGGGGCGGGGCAGAGGGGGTGTGAATTAAATAATGCTGGGATAAATGGATAGCATCTGGGAAAAACAAATGAGCTAGATTCTGTCTCTCAATTCTTATGCCAAATAAGCCTCCAAAAGGACCAATGTTTTAAATGTAAAAAATCAAACCATAAAATGGAAAGGAAATGAAAGGAAAACATTGGCAAATTCTCTTACATACTTGATTAGAAAAAGTCTTTATAAACATGTTGTAAAACCTTTCAGAACATGGTGTAAAATCTATTTTAAAATTTATAAATCTGAGTTCATCAGAATTAAATTTTTCCAAGAAAAACTTAATAAATTTAAGAGAAAGAAAAAGAAAAATTACAAACTTGGTAACTTAGCTATTTTAGTAACACATATGCACACTGCCTATTCAAATCAATGGGGAAATTATCAACAAGCCAACAGAAAAAGTGGATAAAGACGTGAATTCAGAGAAAAAAAGAAATGCGAAGATTTTTAAAATTTTAATATATGATCAACCTTAATCATAACAAAATGAAAGTAAATTAGAATTATGTTTGGGTATCAAGTTTTCAATTAATACATTTGGCAAAAATCAAAATTCCCTTACTACACTCTATCAGTGAGGGCATGGAGAAACAATCATTCTCGCAGTGTTCGTACAATCCTCTGGAAGGCAATTTTACAACATCTACCAAAATCGTGAACAAACAAATCCTTGGATTCAATAATTCCACTTTTAAGAGTTTATCCTATAAATACATACCATAAAAACATAATTTCAAGGATTTTCAGAGAGGCTGAAAGCAACTTTACTCTTCATTGTGGGGACTGTAGAAACACATTTATATGACAAGTCATGAAGTACTTAAAAGGAATGAGACACACCTTTGTATACTTCATGATAAATTAAGTGGAAAAGCTAAATATGCTATAACTTTTGCAAAAAAAAAAAAAAAATCTCACTTCAAGAAAGAGAAACCTGAGTATTGGGGATCACTGAAAGAAGGGTGCTTACATTTTGTACAGCTTGGATTTTGTACTACAGTTTTATGTTGCCTTCTCAAAAAAATTGTGTTAAAAAATCTATTGAGGAGGACAAAAAGACTAAATCATCTTCTGTGAGTGAGGCTTACATACAGGAGGTGGTGGAGAACTTTGAGACAAGAAGCTCAAGAATAACATAGTCATCTTGGGTATGGATAATTGAATAGGAGTGTCAGACAGGTCTGGGTGGTTTTGAGGCTTGTGGTTAACAACTTCAAGTGAAATTCGTTGGACTTTTTCAGTGTTCAGCTGTTAGGTTGCAAGTATGCTGTAGGCGGGTAGGTGAGTTAATTGAGGTTAGAGTATTAAAAATTATTGCAGGGTGGGGGGTAGTAAGAGTAACAAAGGAGATGTATCTGTTTGCAAGGGGTGATTATGATGATTCACCTTGGAATCTCAATTAGACTAAAAGGTAAATGAAGATAGGAGGTAGGGACAGAGGAGGAGTTGGTGAAAAGTGATGTTGTGGTAGGATAAATGGATTGAAGATCGGTATTAATTCAAACAATAGTTGGCCAAGGAATTAGTAGAGAAATTGAACTGGAATGATAAAAAGTAGGGCTAGGTGGAATGTATGAAATAGAGATTTTGGTGAAAACGGTAGACAAGGTAGAACCACAAAAGTCAGTGGCTGGTGTAGACTAGGGGAAAAGACTGGAATCAGAAGGATTTTTCTATGCCTCATTTTCTAAGAGCTTTGACAAGTAGTCAAAGTATTGAATTTTATCAAATATATTTTAGCCTCTGTTGAAATCAGCACTTTTTTTCTTATTGGACATATATACATCTATGCATTATATGGTATATTTCTATTATGTAACCATTCTCTAATAGAGTAAAACTGCTTGAAAATAGAGTTTTAAATAAGCTGTTTTATGCAATTTGCTAGGGTTTTATTTTGAATTTTCATGTCTACAATCATAAAAGTGATTACTCTGTAATTTCAGAACTATAGTACCTTCAAAAGCCTAATTGAATAAGTTTCCATCCTTTTCTATGCTCTCGACTACATGATTTGGCATGAAATGTTAAATTGGTTCCTTGTAAATTTGTAATAAGTCATCTGTTCTTGTTTAGAATTTTATGTGGAAATAATTTTTCAAATTGTATTTTTCCTTTTATTACTTATTTTTTATATTTTTAGAAGTTTAGTATCTTCCAAAAACCAGTTATTTCAGAGAAATTTTCAAATGTATTAGAATTGAAGAATATACAATCATCTCATAATTTTTATAATTTTTATCTCCTACTTATATGTTGTTACATTCCTTCTCTCTCTAAAAATTTTTCTCCCATGGTTACAGTTTCCAGAAGTTTAGCTTTACTATTTTTCCCCAAAGAATCAACTCTCATGTTTCCTCTGCAGTTCTACTCTATTTTTCTTTTTTCCAATGCACATGCTTTAACTCCTTCCTTGTTTCTTTTCTTCCTCCCTTTTCTCTCTCTCTCTTAATCTGTGTTCTCTGTGTGGAGAGGAGAGGAAGGCTTATAATTTTTTTCTGGATCATTCTGAATTAAAATGTTAGTTCATTTTTGTTATTGTTTAATCATGAGATAGCATTTGAGTTTAGATGTGAATCGATTATATCTGTTTTTAACATAGGCTTCTCACTTTTATGGTTCTAATAGTCTATAAAATTTAATCACGTTTTATCTCAAATATCATTTACGTGAGATTTTAAATTTTTTTGTTTACTGCCTTTGCTTTACAAACTTCATTCACTTTTTGAATTTTGTCTTACATAGCATTGCATTTTTATTTTCACATGTGTTAAAACAGTCTGTAGTTTGCAACAACATGGATGAACCTAGAGGACATGCTAAATGAAATAATCCAGGCACAGAAAGACAAATACTACATGATTTCACTTATGTATGGAATCTAAAAAAGTTAAAGTCATAGAAGAAGAGACTAAAATGGTGGTTGCCAAGGGCTTGTGGAGCAGAAGGGTGTTGGGGAGATGTTGGTTGAAGGATACAAAATTTCAGCTAAATAGAAGGAATAAGTTCAAGAGATCTATTATTCAAGATGGTGAACATCGCTAATAGCAATAAATTGTATATTTGAAAATTGCTAAGAGTAGATTTTAAGTGTTCTCACCACAAAAAAATAAGTGTGTATAATATAATGTATACATGTTTCAAAACATCATATTGTATATCATAAATATAACAATCTTTACCTGATCATGAAAAGAAAAAAGCAAAACATTCAACTAAAAGTCTTACGTGAAGAAGAGTCTGACATCATTGCAGTCCTTTGATATCCTTGACACTGAAATATCTCGCTAACTACCCCAGTTCATGGACAATCTCTAACTAGAATTTACCTTTTCTTTCAATTGTGTTTCAACATGGTGGGCGTTTTTTTTGTATGTGTTGACTTTTTTTTTAAACAAAAATATACTCAAAGAGATCAAAAGACTCTGTGAGTTGGTAACTCATAATACCTTAGACAGAAAGAAAAAAGGATAGATAAATACTGTTATCACTGAGGCAGGCATTATCTTCCTTGAAGGGATTTAAAATATATGTGGCATAACAATAGTTGTTATGTATATGTGCTGATGTTCTGAGAACAAAACAATACTACTAATATCTGTATAATACTTTGAATTTTATAATTGATGCTTGACAAGTGCCAATTTCATCATTGAAATTCCCAGACCAATCATGACATGATTTGTTATTAAACGTCTATAATTATAGAGTCGAGCCATGAGAAAATCGCTCACTATATCCATAAAAAATAGATGATACAGAGATATTACACAACTTCATGCTATCTTCCTGAGAAACTGAAATACAAACCACAAACCCTAAATTTCCCTGTGGTTCTCTGTTTAGGTGTTGGCTCTAGTTAAATGAACACTCAGGAACTGATTTGAAAAGAATAATTCTGAAAATCTGAAGTAACTGTAGAATAAAAAATTTCTTTATGATAAATGTGTTTCTTATTAGAAGACATTTGAAAGTGTTATTGATAAATAACAAAGTTGGAGTATCCCAAAATGTTAAAGCACTTACTGAAAATTGGACTCATATGGACATCTTACGATAAACGTGAATAAATTTTCAAAATCTTCATATAGCTTTTCTTTTAAGAACAGCTTACTTCTCACTCAGTTTCTGTCTTTATAGTTGCTTTATTTTCAAATAAAGCCCTGTTATGTTTGGTTATTAATCGCAACTTATTTCCTTCCTTTAAAAAATCCATTTTTCATTTTTCTCAGAGCGATATACAAACATGAATATATTCAAAATTTGCTGAAGCATCTAAACATTCAATTTTCCTCAGAGTGACAGTCCATGTACTAGTCTAGTGAAGTCAAAAAAAGACTTATCCCCAATTTTTAAAATACATTTTTACTGCTGTTTCTCTATCATCTTTATCATCACTTCTTTATTCGCCCTAAACATTGGTATCTGCCAGAATTCTAGCCTAGTGTTGTCTTTTAATCCGTATCTTCTGTCTGGGAAACTCCATTATTCTGACTCAATTTCTTCCCATTTATCTATCCTCCACACTGTATCTGAACGTTGTTCAAAAAATTGTCACAGTAAAAACCAGCACACTATCCAAAAAAGGAGTCAAAACAGAAGACGTAAATCTTAAACAGAAACATAGAAAAATTTGCTCCTGTTAACAACCTTCCGAATCAAGAAAACCCTTGATTGTATGAGTCAATAAAGTCTTTTTATGCTAAAGTACATTGGATTGTGTTTTCTCTAACTTGCCATCCAGAACATACGAAAGCTGATACTAAGAGTGGAACATTGCAAATGACAGACACCAAATTCATTATTGGCAGAATCAAGAAAGGAGGAGGACTCTGGGCTGGAAAGATGATCACACTTGCAATTTGGTAGCAGAGATTACACCTGTTTTATCTTGGTGTTCAAAACTTGTCAGAACTAACAGTCTTGATATAAAAAATATGGAATTTTGAAGTGTGCTTTCTAGTGTGTATGGTCCACTATAAGTCTTATAAGAAAAGACAAGCTTATGTTGAAATTGGTTTACCTGAGTGCAGACAGGGAGAAAAAAATATGGCTTTACTAAGGAATACCTTTCTCTCCTGAGACCTTCTATTCAAGGTCACTGAGAAATTTGAAAGTTTAGAAAGCTGATTTCTCTCCTCCAACCTAAAGTTGCCAGCAGAAGCAAGGAAGTAGAAAGAACAGCAGCAGATAATACTAGAACCTATGGGAAGCCATTCTCCTCAGGGTCCTCCAAAGAAGCTCCTATTTTAAACTATACTTAGAAAGAGGGAGGATTACCTCACTATAAAGATACTGCATCTACCCCAGTCCCTGTGCTAAATTGCCACAGGCAGAGCCCAAGATGCAGATAATGTGGGTGAGGGGGAGGGTCAGAGCAACGTGGCAGGCAGGTATTAACTGAGAAAAATACGGGACTTAGTTCTATTACAAAGACTGGCTTGAGGAGATTTCTTGTACTTCCCATAGAATTGTCTGAAACACATAGATTGAAAGTCCACTTAAGTTTTAAGGGAGTTGTCCTAGCAACACTGGAAAGCAATACGTTACAATTATAATCACTAAGGCATATACCAAATTCCCAATCCTATAGCAACAGGTACAGGGGGAGCATTCCCCACATACACATCTCTCATACGGCCACTGAAGACAAAACAAGAAAACCTATGCAGAAAAGCAGAACCAGGGCAACTTAGATCTACTGACAAAAGAACTCCTTCCAGTGTCAGGGCCAACACAGCAAAGAATCCTTGCTGTTCTTTTGGAGCCAAATAGGACATATGGTGTGGACTCTTGGCCATTATATTGTATTTCCCATTCTCCTAATTCAGTGGAAGTTTTATTGCAGATATCTCTATTCTCTATCAATGTGTTATAATGGGATATTTAATGGTGTCAAACCCTCTTGTTAGTTTGCTGGGTCATGAGGAACTACGCTCAGACCTGATGAACAGGAATTCATATTAACCAGAGGCCATAGACTTGGAGCTGTATGTAGTAACTGGGAGGAAGGAATTTAGGAATAAGATTCCTTTTGTATGTTAGGCGGCCAAAGAGATGGACTATAGTTGTTTGTTATTTTTAAGTTGCCAGGATCCGTGCCTCCTGGATTATTCAAGTGGGGCTCTATCCTCCACTCTAATGTTTGGTAGCACCACACACCTGACCAAAGAGTGCACTGCAGTGTTGAATCAGGAATGGGCAAGTGACCAAACTGATGCAATCAGAATGAATTCCAGCTCAAGTAAGGGAGTGACAAAAGAGGGATTTGCTCCCTTCTGCTCCAGATTTGAACCAGAGATGACGTAAGTTATAAAGCCCACTCCATGATGAACAGAGTTTCTAGCTGAGTATGAACGCAACAGAGAGGAAGCATAGCTGAATGACAAAGAGAAAGAAACTTAGCCTGGCTAATTGCATAAGCTCCCAAATTGAGACACTGAAAGCTTACATTTATCTAACCCTAGACTTTTCAGTAACATGCGATAATTATCGTTTTTGTTAAATGCGCTTGAAATTGAATTTGCACTCACTTTTAACAGGAAAAAAATCCCAACTAATTTATTTCTCAATCCCTAATCCATGCACGTAAAGCACAATCAATATCCTCACATTTTAAAAACTTGGCTTTTATCAGGCTTCTGACAGGAATGTCCATCTTGTTACTGAAGCAAACCAGGGTCTGCTCACCCGGCACAGTGAAGGTAGACACTGAAGCCGAAAGCTGCTGCCCAAGAGAAAGGCATTGTTATTGCATAGTACCATGCAAGCAATATGGGCAGCTGATGCTTAAGACCCAAACTCGCAGACGGCTTATAAACCAGGGTTGTTAAAGGCAGGGGTACATTTATGGCAGACGAAATGATAAATCAATACATGGAGGTTATACATTGGCCTGGCCCAAAAAGATGGGATATCTTGAAGGGGTTAAGGGGTAGGTGGCTATGGTCTTAGGTGGATTCAAAGATTCTTGGATTAGCAGAAAGGAATGTTAAGATGGGTGTGGCATGCCCCTCAAAGAGAAATTTAGAACAAAGAATGGCAGTCAGATGAAAACTGGATTCAATTTCTCAATTCTCCCTTATCTGCATTTTCCATCCTGTAGGAGTTGCTGAAAAACAACTCAAAAACATATGTTAAAATGCCATCTTTTAGTTTTCCATAGGGAACCAAAATACATCATAACTCTGGCTCGGTTGAAAGGCCATTGTTCTCATCAGACTGACTATTCATTTTTCAAGGCTAGCCAGGTGCCCGGAACTTCCCCTAAAGGGACTCAAGAGTTTCCTCTATTTCCATGCTGGGGGGGGGGGGGCCTGCAGGCCCCTAAGAGGGGTCTCTGCTCCATCCTAATCTGCCTTTCCTGCCTGGAAAACTTCTACACCCAGTAAGGTTCACTTATCTGTTCTCCCCTTTGTAAAGCCCTCCCCAACCTTCTGAACAGATTCATGTTTCCAAAGTCATTATCATTTCTAAGATGACAACAAAATGTATAGTCTATCTGTTGTGTGTGTCTCTTAGATGTGATACAGAGATTTTTGTCAATCAATGGTGGGGTTTTGTTTTTGACACTCTTAGCTATTTTGGCTTTCTACAGAAAATTACTGCATAGGATTTAACATAATTTATAACAAGTTATTGGCAGCAATAGTTAAATCGTTATTTCTAAAATGTGGAGTCCTTTTGAAAGTCATTTTTCAAAAAGCATACTCGTTTCTTTTCTGAGTAGGAAAGATATAATTGTTGAGTAACACTATGCTTATTTGCAATATTTTTGCACAGAGTAGAAACTCAATGAGTGTTGGCTCCTGCTTATGTTCAAATTTTATGTGCTTTTCTTTGTTGAGTCCCACCAGAATTTATTTTTTTCTTTTCATTTACTCTCATTTCAGTAACTATTTGAGTTGGCTAAAAATAATCCTTTGCCTAAAACCCATAAACAAGAGTATTTTAAGGATGACAACATTCAATTTTTAAAGTTTAAGTTTTAAATGCCTTACTTTGTGTGAAATGCTACCTCATTTAATGCTCAGGAAAAAAAGTGACACAATTGCAGATGATGATTATCAAATTATTTTACATATTATACTAGTGGCCCAAACAGAGAACATTTATTTTTAAGTTGGGATGTTACAAAAAATATATCCTCTATTTCCTTTAGTTCAACCAGTTCCATATTGGTGTTTTATAAACTGTTTTTCATATGTTCATGGCACAATGCTAACTTTTTATTAGGAAGTGGCCTCCTGGCTGGGTGCCCATTCATTGTATTACAGCATTTTCCCTCCTCTGTGGCAGAACAACAACAAAGAAGTTCACACTTCCTTATTAATTTCGGAAAACCCATATTGTAAATAACACAGCATGAACCTTTTTATATCTTGACAATTGCTGGAAGTGTTCTATTTTATAACAGAATTTCAAGAATATCCAAATTAATTAGCAAATGGTGATTATTGATGAAAACCATGTTCATAAGTCTTACAATTCTCTTAGAGAATGTTAATTGTCCTTCAAAACTGTGACTTAGGCTATTAATAATTTGTAAGCCTGTTTTGTTCTCTTTTCAACGGTTTCTCATTTTTTTTTTGAATATTTTATCATAGTTTGTGACTATGAAGGATGATAAAGGATCGTCTTTAAAGTATTGATGTTTCCCTCAATTTATGGGAACAATTCAAATCCCTTAAGTCCTAAAGGTGAAGCTGGCAAGCTTGTGATTCACATCCAAGTGGAACTACTTATGCTTGTTTGGGATAGAAATAATGTCAAAAAAAGGAAAAGTATGGATTAATAAAAAATGGACCTTTAGTCTACTCATACTTTAGTTGCCATTTTCTGCCTTTGTATCGGTCAAAATCTCACATATAGTGCATGAAATATTTGCATTGCTATATAAAAGAATGACTGTGAACCCTGGACAAACACTAATCTGAGTTTGATTTCTGACCTCCTATCTATGTGGCTTTGTTCAATTAATTTAATTTCTCTACATCTAAACTCCATTGACTGTAAAATGAGAAATTGACAATTTGCCTACAAATCTTTATGAATATATTAGAGAAAATGAATAAAAAGCCCATAAACAAAAACCTAGTGACACAACAAATAACAGGCACTCCTAAGAGGCCCTCAACTAAGAGCATCAACAACAGCAATCATTAGTCATTATCACCTGTGAGTACTTACTTTGAGCCAGACCTCTTTACACATGTTATCAATTTCAGCGATCAGGCAAAAAGACTAGCTGATGCTATCGCCTTGCTGCTGCTGCTGTTTTGTTATTTTGCCATAAATGATACATTCTACTGAATTAAATTCTTAGATTGGGAGAAAAGGTCACTGATATTCTGGAAAGAAAATGAAACAAAACTTAAGAAGACTACACACGTTCCCTCCCTTCGTCTCCCCTCCAACAGCAAACTCTCCACTTGTACCCCGGAAGCGGCTGTCATGGTGTTGTCCTCTGGCTCTGTACCCTCCTCTTTGCCAAAAAGTTACACATCGCCTCTTTGTCTTCACTCTGCCTTCTCTTTGCCCGTTTCAAATCCCATGCAGTTATCCCTGCCTGATGTGCTGCCCAGATGAGAATCAATATCAGTTGTTGTAGACATATTTGTTCTGGTAGGAATAGCTGCAGATTGGCCATTAGCCAAAGACTACAGAGAGGTTCTTTGGCCCTCTCTGGGCACTCTGCTGTAGGCTTTGGGTAAGGTCTGTCCACTCAATTTGCCGTTTCCATCCGTCGACCCCATCTATTTACTGCTGACCTGCAGGGGCATGTAGCCATGTCAGAGGTGCCACAAGAAATATTTATCCTCTGAGACCGAAAAAAAACAAAGAATTTTTTTTCCTTTTAAAATTGATGAGCCCCACTTTGGGTTCATTGGTTTTGAACTTGACACAGTAGAGAAACAGAGAACAGTGGCTCTATTTGTCAGCTGCAGCCTTGCCCTTTGGCAACGCAGAGGGCAAGTTCATCAGCCTCATAGAGAGGGCTGTGCTCCAATTCTTCCATCCCCATTGGGGATTCGAAGGCTCTCAGAGCAGCCTGGGTACCACAGGTACTAATTCTGATGTGTTTCACAATGTGATCTTGCATATATGCCAATGACCTTGCCTGTAGAGGTGACATGAAACACATGTGTCCATGCACGTGAGTACATCTACAACCAAATTAAATAAATAACCATTCAATTTATAAACTTAAAGGAGTATTTTTTGCTCTAAATATTTCAAGGGACAGGTTTATAGAGTTGTTAAGAACAAGTCAGTTAAGCTTAACCCAAGCTCCACAACTTCTTCTCTTTGAGACCTTGGATAAGTTACTTACTTTCTTTGTGTCTCATGATCTTACTGTAGGGATAGTTACACTCGTAAGTTTGTGTGGGCTGCTAACTTTATCGATACGATCTTAGAATAATTTTTGGAAAACATTCAGTACATGTTAGCCAATATTATCTTTAAAAAATGATTCAGGAAATTACTATTATTCTATATCAATTTACATTGTCCAAATTCAGAAATTGAAAAAAATGGTATTTTTAAATTTTAATAGATCACTGCATGTGATTATAGAAAAATATAAGTCAAATGTTTGGATAGATGCAAGAGTCACTTTGGGTTTGCACTTGAATTTGTCAAAATATGACAATGCATTCAATCTTCTAATAATTCAAATAAATACTTAATAAATAACTATTTTTATTTCTAATGTCATTATGATTAAGCCACACTCATGTTGAACTTCTCTTTTTTGTATATACAAACTTGTTTCCCAAAGCTTGTTTTTCATAGCTGCTTTCATTTCATAATTCAGGTATCAACTCAGATTTTACCTTCTCAGAATAGCTTTCCTTGATTACTCTATCTAAATTAGACCCCGATTCACAAGAAATTCTCTGTAATGTTGCCTATTTCACAGTCTTTGTAATTTTAATTACAATCAGAATTTATCTGAGTTATCTGCTACATGTTTCAATCTGTCTCCTTGTACGCTCCCTCTATGTGATACTCTTGCTGTTTTTGTTTACCACTGTATTACCACCAAGGCCCTGAACAGTTCCGAACTAGTAGTCATAAGAATAGCTTACATTTATGCACTTTGTGCATAACTTACTTTGTGCACTTCACATGTGTTGACAATTTAATCCTCACAACAATGTGGCAAGTATATGCTATATGACACTCATTTTACAAATGAAGAAAAGGAAGCAGAGGGTGGTCAAGTAAGTAACCATGATCACACAGCCAATGAGCTTTGAACCACTACACTAGTCTGTCTCTGAGTAAGCACATAATACATAGTTGTTAACTAAATGGCTAGATGTGCTAGGTTTGGGGAAAGGAGCCGAATGTGCAAAGGTGAATAAGACCTAAACCCTCAGGGCATCAAATACACAAGTCCATGTGAGGGTAATAAATTTGGTAAGTTAATAAACAAGATAGACAGATTCAATCAATCACTATACATGCTTTGATCCAAGTCTTTAAAGTGCACAGAGAGAGCATAAATGAGGGAATGACATTTCTTTGAGGGGTAAGGTCCAGTTTTCTTAATGGAATTGATGGCCAATGTCTGTCTTGAGGGAGAAGAGTGAATATGGGGGCCTTAAATTGTACAACATCTGAAATAACTAAAGGAAACATTATCTAACGTGGTAGAAAATGCTTGGAAAATATAGAGTATCTTAGCATACCCCTAACAACACTGCATGAAGTTGATTTTGCCCTCTGTTGCAGCATCTCAGTAGCTGTAGCTGGATATGGCTCACAGCAAGCCAGGCTGTTACCATGGATATGTGAACAAATGACCAAATGGAGCTGGAGTCTGTAGCCATGCTGAACTCTCAGAGAAGAGAAGCCAAAAAGCATTTTGCCATCATGAGAGATTCTATTTTACAAAAATTAAACATGAAATTGCATCACTTATCGCAAGAATAGTAATACATTTAGAAAATACAACCATTGGTCATAGTTGTCACCAGAATCGAGTTTAATGTTCATTCACTGCCATTACAGCCTGCACGGTCACTGTAATCTATGGTTTAAATATTGTTATTTTAAATTTTTTGGTTTGGTTTTGATAATCTCAACATTGATAACTTCTCAAATTTTACAAGGTGCTTTATAATGAAAAATGTATATATTCAGTTTGGGAACACTAAGATGTTACCACGTACCTGGAAGAAATAAGAAGAAATATCATCCTTATAATTCTCAAATTTTCTTCCCTACGAGCATTGATTTCTAGCAAAATGGGAAGAACATGTGGCCTCCGCTGTTATTTCTGTATATAAGGTGATTTTGCAGATAGCTTAAATTTAATTTTCAATGGTTTTTCATTTTCTATTTT
This sequence comes from Indri indri, assembly GCA_004363605.1. Classification (NCBI taxonomy): domain Eukaryota; kingdom Metazoa; phylum Chordata; class Mammalia; order Primates; family Indriidae; genus Indri; species Indri indri. The sequence goes on from RJWJ010002195.1 coordinate 73,383, forward strand.
TTAAATTAATTCTTAGGCTCTATTTGGATCATGGACTTTAAGAATATTTTTCTGAATTATTATAGAGGACTTAGTTTGGTTATGTAGAGAGGACTCTGTTTGTTTACAGATTTATTATCCTTCTCAAATTCTTTAAGAAACTTGAAACCTAGAAAGATTTCATGCATACTATGAACTGTATAACTGAATTAGTTAAAGTATATTGAAGACTAGATGTCTACTTTTTTCACATATTGTAATTTATTACTCACAGGGATAGTGTTTATACTGCCCAACCACATATACATATATACGAATATGAATTTAACATGATTTTCTTGTGTAACCTTTGAAAAACATTGAAGTAATCTTTAATAGATGACCTTTACCATATTTCAAAGGAGATTTTTCCATGTGAATGTTATTGTCTTCTTGTCATGAGAAATTAGTATTATAGCTTCATAGCTTGTTCTTTTGTCTAATATATTCCTGGAAATCTTTCATTCTCTAACGAATAAATTTTTAAGAGTTGAAGGATGTTTTTTCTGTGTGTGTGTGTGTGTGTCTGTGTGGTGTGAGACATAAATCAAAATTGCACAGCAAGTTAGATTATCATGCTGAGCTAAGCAAAACTGATGTAAGATTTATCATAGTGGGAAAGAAAAAATGATTTTTTCTCTATTGTGTATTTTGTGAGTTAGCGTAGGATGGAGGAATAAGTGGCCTTTAGAATGTATTTCCAATTTAATTCATCCTAAGGTTTATATTATATTAAAGTAAAAATTCACTGGACATAATCAAATATTAAGAATACCTATAGTATCCTGAAAATATGCTAATTAACTTCATTTTAATTTTCTTAAATAGCACATTTTCTGCCATATAGTAGTATGAAGAAGCAGGAGAATGAGAACAAAGAAGCTGAAAGATGAGCAAAGAGAGAGGATATTAAAGGCCCATGACATCTACTCTAAAAAAAAGAAACTGAATTTTAAGAATTCTTGATAGTAAAATTAAGAAAAGAGAGAGAAAACAATCTGTAATGTTTTCAGTGTACATTGATCAAAAAGAAAAATTGGTTTGAAGTCCACATTCAATTCTGCTTAAGTGGCTCTGATCTATCCTTTAAAATGAGACCATTTCACTCACTCACTGAAAACACACACACACACTCACACACACACACACACACACACTCCTCAGGATCACCCCCAAACTGCTGTTGGACCGTAGTTCTCTAAAAACAACAGCAAAAACACCTTACATCAGGCCCATTCCTATATATTACCTGACGTGGTCCTGTCTCCTACAGAAAAGGCTATCTTTGCTCTGAACAAATGAAATGCTCTGTAATTCATTTTAAGAGCCCAGAAGAGGAAATAGTCTGCTGTCTTTTCGAAACAGAGAAAAAAGATGGCCAACTCCTAAGAAATAAGCCAAAGATCTCTGGGAAGGTGTGAGTGGGGTTGGGTTGACAAAGAAGTTAAGGTTAAGTGACTAAAAAAACTGCATTTATCCTAAGCATTAATTTCTTTTCAAAGATACTCTAAAATATTTTAGTTTTCTTCTTTTAATTGAAGAGTGATTTTTTTCTGTCAAATATATTTTATTTACCTTGCCATTTCACAAGCTCAAACAGAGGTCTTCTCCTTTAGTTATTTTTTTTTTTTTACAAACTGGACTTTTTTATTTTTGAGTTTAATACATGCACAAGGTTTTAAAAATACACATACCACAGAGTGCCCACTTGACTCACTATATCACTTTTCAGAGATAACCACACTGGGCTCTTTTTATTTTTCTTTAGTTACCTGGTGGTTCCCATAGATCATGCTCTTTGATTGATTTACAAGGCATGAAATTGTTAGCCACATAACACTCTGGGGAATGATTAGAGAGATACTCAGAGTCATAACTAAACCATGGGCCTTAATATTTTTAATATTTTGTTTCATTTATTTAACAAATATATGTTCCATGCTATTATGCTAAGTATAGTTCCAGAAACTAAACATACAATAATAAACAGTTATTTTTTATACAGTAATGAGGAAATATTTAAAATGTGTAATTAATAAATGCTATATGGTCTACCTCGTAATGCCATTAGAAATACTTTTAAGTTGTAAATTAACTATTTCCATAGGCTAACAATTTTTTTTAAAACTGAAACATGAAATTTATGAAAGAACAATAAAATCACCTATGTAATTTTTATTTCTTTATTTATGTAATTAATTACCCTATCACTAGACTACATTTCTTAATCTCTGGGAACTACCTTTGCAAAGGATAAAATTAATAGCCTAATACATATTCATTTAATTATTCAATAATTATAATCACAAAATATTAACACAGAAACCATAAAACTGTTAAGCCGCGAGTAACTTCAATGTTCAAGCCTTTATTTTAATTTGTATTTCTTAAAAGAGATGCAAGTTTTCCTCTGTCACTCACTTGATTAGCAATTGGCAGAAATAAAATAGAATTTCAGGTCTCCTGCTTTCAGAACACATCTTCTTCACAGAAACCTTTTTCTCTAAGAAGTCTTCAGTTGAAAAATTTTCCAAAGTGCCAAAAATATAAAATAAAATTGTCCCTATATTTTAGATTTAAAGCAATGAAAATAAATAAAATTGAGTTGCCTGCTGGTCAAACACACTTCCAGTATCTTTTAAAACACATATTCTTGCGATCTAACTTTTCTCCTAAAAGATTAGTGTCAGCAAGATACAGTTAGCTGTGTGCCAAAGACTGGCTATAGTTGCATGCTTCCGTGTACCAAAAGGTAGAGTTGTTCTGCAGACTGGCAGCTCTCACTACCTTGTATGCCTCTGTGGCCATATGACCAAGTTCTGGCCAAGAAAATGTGAGTGAAAGTGGTGTAAGCTAGTACTTCTCAAACTTCAGTTTGCATAAGGAGCACTTGAGAAGCTTATTAAACCCTATAGTCCTGACAGAGTTTCTAATTCAGTAAGTCTGAAAAAAGGCCTGTGAGTTTGCATTTTTAATAAGCTAAATATCATTACTGCTTTGCCTATGTTCAGTAAAAAATAAGATATTTTTAATAATGTCATCATTTTTATGTTATGAACAAACAAAAGCAATTGCCTTCTATTTACAATTAGACACACATGGTAACATTTTCTACTCCCATCAATTTCACTATAGAAGTTGTAGACATTTACAAATTCAGTTTTTAATATGGATATTTCAAAGGTGGGAAATACTTATTCAACTAGGGGCTAGTCAAATGAAAAAAGACGTAGGAGGGAGATGAAGAGTAAGAACTATGAATTTAAAACATAATTTGTCATCTCTATGTTATTCCTAAGAAATCATAGCCAAAAAGGAAAAAAAAGAAAGACGCGAAGTGAAAAAAATCACTAGCACATATTTTATAGACCTTAGAAGATCTCTCCTGACCATGATGTTGTTAATTACTTTCTAATGTAAACTACAACAATTAAGCTATTCCTAGTACACTTATTATGAGCTTCAGAAAATCACAAGGAAGCAAACATAACTAAACTATTATACTTTAATGTGGACTCTCTTTCAACATAAAAACAGCAAGATGCTCTACTGATATGCCAGGAAAAATTCTTTGGCTTGGAAAATTCTCCTTCCAAAAACATTGTTATTCACTTATCTTTCAGTCCACTTTTTCATTTATTTGTAACCTTCTCACGACTCAACACCTTCACTCTTCACCTTCCTTTTTTGCCTCTCCTACAATGTATAAACAGCTTACCCAATGCGTCACTCAGTTCCCATGGTTTCAATCCATTATTTCAACATCCCTAAAAAAGCAAGTACTCTTGGAGCACTTTCATTTCACAGTATGACTGCTATTTCTGATCCCTGTATATTTGCTTAAACCTGTAACCTCTCAAATTAGGCACATTTAGGTAGCCTCCCCTTATTAACTTGAGATCAAGGATTAGTCTCCACTATACAGTAGTTATTCAAGGTGGACAATGAGAGTCTGTGTTCCTTTTCCCTGCCCTACCACAGAGCTGAGAACTCTACCAAAAAACTACGTCATCGTTTTCTCCTTCTTTTGTGATAGGTGATCATCATGTGGTGGTAGATGGGGTACTTGATGTAATAAGCGGTTGCAACTTGCCTAACAACATCGTCAGCATTTTTAGGAAAGCTAAGGTTAGAATAAAAACCTCATAAACTCAATGTGTATTATATATTCTAAGTTATTTAAGCTTTAGTGAAAATTATGTTGTAAAAATAAAATTAAAATGGACCCAAAACACACAGACTTGTGCTTGCAATATATGGAAAATTGATAAATGATTTGTATTTCATTATCTCTCTAAATTATACATTCCGTGTGGCAGGCCTAACAGGCCATTCTCCTTGATGGCACAGTGCAGCACTGTACTAAAAGACAATTAGTAAATCTCATTTGATGTTGAATTATTTGAAAATATTAAGCAAAAATCGTAAAGTATGCTTCAAGATACCCCATATATTCCTGGCTTTTTTTCCTTTTATTTTATGTGGTTGTTAAGATGATGGCTTCTGGAATCACACTGCCTTTGTTGTAAGTCATGGCAGCACTATTGAGCAAGTCACTTAACCTCTGTTACTTATGTTCCCAGTAGCATAACAATACCACCTAGCTCAAAGAATTTCCATGAGAATTAATGAGAAAATTCACATTAGCCTCTTATGTCAGTGTTGAACGCATAGTAATCAGTTAGTAATTGTTCATTATTATAAGACTTTTCACTTGATACTGATAAACAGCTCTGTTTTTTAAACTCACGACAAATGGGCCAATCAAAAACAGATATAAAGGACAGAAATTAGATCAGGGAAAAATCACGAAAAGATATATTCATCATAAAACAAATAAAAATAAAGAGTCTTGTTACAATATTTAAAATAATGTTTAGAACATTAATACCTACCATTTCGTTCTGATTAGGGCCTTACTAGATAAATGGAGTTTCTCGTTATTCTGTTCTTTTATTCCAAGACAGGAAAATAAAAATGTCATATTTCAAAGTTGTGCAATCTCTAATGAAAATACCTGAAATTCAGCCTTCAGTCTTCTGAATCATATATTAAACCAGATTAGACGATTTAGTTATTCTATTAATATCATGAGTAAAATGTCTACATAATCCGCACATATGTGCTTCTTCATGCATGTCACTTCTTTTTAGTCTCCTTTGCCCTCTCCCTTCAACTTCATCTGCTATCTGTTGCAATTGATGTTGGTGGTTTTATTGTTGTCAGTGGTGGTGGTAGTGATAATGGTGATCTTAGAAAATTTGCTTTTTCTTCTCTTACTATCTTTTTACTTTTCTCTTTATTTGATCTAAGAAATATAAGTACCCGATAATACGAAGGCGCCTTGCTTTGCTAACAGAATTTGGGATTTAAAGAAATGACTTCTATAATCATTTGTTCTATAGAAGCCTTCTTTAAAGACTCATCTAGGAACAAGACATTGCTTTCAGACATTCTCCAGTGACTAGCAGCATTTGTGATCATCTTTAAGTGGATAATTCCTGTCAAAGACCTACTCTCCCAGATAATTATATACAGGGAATTACTATTTCTTTTCTCCAACAATGCATTGGAATCATACCAAATAAATCATGTACTGTCGTATTAAATGCTGGTGAAATAAATGAACATGAGTTTTTAGGGTGACATGCCCTGGGAATCAAAAGTACTTATGATTTGACATATTTATTAATAATCTCACTTGTTAAGGAGATGACATTGGGGGTCAGTAATTAGAAATTAACCATCATAATGTTACAAAGGATAAATATTCACCCACTTCCATTGAGATGGTTTCCTCTTTAAAAGAAGGGTCACTTATTTGGAGAGATTTGGACTGTTCTCTTGATACCAATAGTTTGTACAGTTGATGAACAATGACTTAGGTTTTTCTAGACCATGCTTCTGGACATGTTAAAGAACTCCCAAACCACTAGGCTGACTCAGGTAAATATCATGTTCTGGATAACATTGGTATCAAGGAATAGCATGAATTCTCTTTTCCTTTATTAGTGCTTCTAATAGGTTCCATAATGGCAGAAAACTTACTAGTCTTGTCCACCATGAAGTCTCAACTCCTAACACCTGACCCCTGGTAGCTACTCTCTAAATACTTGTTGAATGAACAAATCTATAATGAATAATACGGTCAAGAGGTTGTGCCTTAAAATGAAGTCTGACACTTGGGTATATTCAATCACCTGAAAATTTGAAGGCTACTCTCTTTTTGCTAAAAACCACTACAAAAGTATTTCAATTGAACTGTGTTTTTATGCCATTACACTATTGTTTATGTACTTCAGTGAGAGTCTGTCGCTCTTTAGGAGCCCCGCATTCTTTCTTGATATAAAGCTCATGTTGAATCTAAGGAGAATATTTTCTCAGTAGGGTCAGCATGTGTTTACCATCTGACTCTACTCTCTGCTGCTTTCAAAGTTCATACATTAAAGTGCGGTAGAAGTGCCTTTATATCACAGAAAGCACTTCACACTGAGAAGTTCCACTGGCCCTGGCCCTGGCCCCTGACTATGAGTCATAGTCAGTCAGAACATTGCTTGAAAATAACTTTATAAGGCATTAAGAGAACAAAAGATGTTAATGACTGGCCCAAAATGGTCTGCAATTGCAATTGCTTCCAAGAATCCATGAATTTGTTGTTTCATTTGGTGCACCTGATGTTTAGGGGCATGGGAGGGGCACATAACTTTTTTTTTTTTGACTTGTGCAGAGAAATTATAATGAAGTATATAGGTTTGAAGCTCAAATTTGCCTGTTAATCATATTTCATGCTTCTTTGTAAACTTTATTTTCATAGCTTTACTGTATTGTGAAAAAGAAAATAGAGTATGCTATCTTAACCCTTGGTTCTATCTCAGATTGTTAAGATCCTTTCGTTCTGATTTAGTACAATTACAGGATGTAGGAGGGCATTTCAAAATATTTAAGTGTTTCTATAAGCCTGAGACTGGAAATGAATCACAGAACCATTTTTCATCTCATCAAGTCGCCAACATCATGCTTAAGGAATTCTTACAGCAAAACAAATGCCTATTCAGAGAACAGCAGCCATTCTATTCCCTGGTACTAAGTCAAAGCAGTAGTCTCTACAGAGAAGGTTCGAAAACATACAATCACCACTTCTAAAGTATATGCATGTGTGAAATTCATTATTAATCAGTTTGTTCATATCTCACAAAGCAGTGAAATAGCAGAAACAAATTTAACAACCCACACACCCTGGGCCAAAGAGGCATTCATCCAGGCCTAAAAAAATGTTAAGATGATAAAGATACTACCTATCTGGATTCATCTAGCATAAAAGGAGTTGTAAATCTAACACAGAGTGATTTTGATATATTATGAACGATTTCCAAATACTGTGAGGAAAAGCCATAAGATTTGGTGGTGGACAAGACTTTATTCATCACGTCTAGTTCAGCATTTCCTCAGCTTTGGCTGAACTTTAGGATTACCTGGGGAGCCTTTATAACTCTCTATTCCCAAGTCAAACTTTAAACCAATTAAATCAAACTCACTAAGAGTGAGAACCTAGGCATCAGCATTTTTTTAAAGACCTCCAAGTTTTCCTATATGAAGTGAAGGTTAAAAATCACTATGTTGGTCATAGTCTGGTGGTATGGCCAAGAGTGTAGAAACTATCTTTGGGCATGCTGGTGAGACACGAGTGACTAAAGGTGGTGCTTGCTATCAATATGTGCAGGCACTTTCTTAAATAATTTCCTGGTATCAACACATTTAATCCAACCTAATGGGTAGAAATTATTATTACCACCATTCTATGGATGAGGAAACAAAGAAGTCATATAACTAAGAATGGTAGAAGGGGGATTCAAACCCAGGCATTTGATTACACAATGATATTTATTTAACAACCGTTTATTAAGTTCATATAGTATACCAAACACTACATCAAAATACTTGTTGGAGTCTCCAAATGCTTCATGCAATTCTACTAATAAACATCTAATTATCAGTAACTACCTTAACATGTGTGCTGGAATCAAATGTAAAAATAAATAAATAAACAACTAGTGTTAACCTCGTTAGTATTCTGGAAGAATCTATAATACTAACCTAGGTATAAAGATGACCAAAATTCTATTTCCATTAGCTTATGTCTGGCTTTCAAGAGATCAGCAAAGTAAAATCACAGCCACTGTGATTCAAACAACATTGAACCAGACCATAAATCTTACAATTCACATATATTCAGTGCTCAGATGAAACAATACCCAAGGAACAAAATTCTTAAGAACAGAGAACAGATTGCACAGTGTACGTTATATTCTCTCTATCCCTCTCCCTCTGGAAATGGTGTACTGTTTAAGACATGCCTTCTTTATGAGTATTCCCAGGGATGAGGTGGCTACAAATAAAATGATCTCATTTATGTGCAGTAAAAGAAATATACTTCCCTTCATCCGACTTACTGATTCTGACTTCCTGCTTTCACAGAGAAGGCATAACACCATTGAATACTTAAACTGTATTTTACACTATTGCTTTTATTGCACTTTTTCTCTATTTAAGAGAATCTCATAGATTGAAAAGCCACAGTTTGGACACATCAAATATCTTCTCCCACTTATCCAGGTACGAACAAACCAATTTAGATCCAAATCTGAGCAAACATGATCTTATGCATAAGTATATGTCAGAAAATTAATAAATGTAAGTTTGAAATAAACCAATTCCTTGATCCAGTGATCACCTACAAGTGTTTTTTCAAGGCTATCGAAAAGACCTGAAGCCACTTTCAAAAACTTTTCCCACCCACTAGCAAATCTAGAATGAGGTCTTCATTTCTTTAGCTTTATTACCATTAAAAAGAATAAATTTCTAAAAAGGTTAAATGTCTGCCATGACTAGTCATTTATATTTTAGTGTGAATGAACAATTTAAGAGTAAGCTTTTCTATGGTTTTAGGAAAGAGAACATGTGGCTCTTGAGACCTGGGAAGGACAGGGAGAGGGGCCGATATCTGGAATAGCAGAAAAAGAAAGTGTGTAAACCCTGGGAACACCAAAAGAAAATTAGACAATTTCACAAGTCTAACTTAAAAGCACTCTCTATAAGGATTCAGGGATATCTGAAAAGGGAAACCAGAAAAACTGCTTTTCTTTTGTTCCTTGATGATACACATTTCCTAAGGCTAACATACAATTAAGACTATGAGTTTAGGCATCCTGTCAAAAAGACACCTGCACTCAAATGTTTATAGAAGCACAATTCACAACTGGAAAAGTGTCAAAACAACCCAAGTGCCCATCAATACATAAGTGGATTAATAAAATGTGGTATATGTATACCATGGAGTACTACTCAGCCATAAAAAACAATGGTGAACTAATACCTCATGTAGTAACCTGGATGGAACTGGGGACCATTCTTCTATGTGAAGTATCACAAGAATGGAAAAACAAACACCCCCCGTGTACTCACCATTAAATTGAACTAATCGATCAACACTTATGTGCACAGATGGAAATAACATTCATCGGAAACCAAGCGGGGGTAGAGGGGAGAAGGGGATGTAAATCCACACCTAACAGGTACAGCACATGCTATCTGGGGGATGGGCACAGTTATAATTTTGACTCAAATAGTACAAAAGCAATTTATGTAAACAAAATGTTCACATCCCTGTAATCTTCTGAAATTTAGAAAAGACTATGATTTTTACAATGTGAAAAGTGAGTAAAGATATCTTAATCGTAGGTAACTCCTTTAGCAGTGAACAAAATTAGGAAACAATAAAATCCTTAAAGATCAAAGAGAAGAAGAAAAGAAGGAGAAAGAAAAAGGTTCACATCATTATTGTCATTGTTATCATCATCATCAATTTGACTCAATAAATAACCGCAGAGATTGAGTGTTTCCAGAACTTTGACCACAAAAGGCAAGATTGCAAATAAGAACTATATTAAGAACTATATTATTATAAATGACACAAGCCATTGAACACACTAAAGAAGAGAACTCTACTGCAAAATATATGAAGAATCAACCACATATGAAAAGTAGATCAAAATAATGAGGTTTACAAAAGTAGAGAATACACAGGAAACCATGATTATCTCCAAATGATAGATGCATTGAAATACTTTGAAGATACATTATGCATAATATAAAGGTAATTTCAAATAAGCTTATGCTGAAGGAAGATGTTGCTGATTCTAGTGACTGTACTTATCTAGGAAGTAAAGCTGTCACTTTCATTTATGGAATTCAGATTCATTTCTCCCAGAAGAGATGGAAATAAGGATGAGAAAAATAAGTGAGAATTATAACCCTCACAGATCAAAGAAAATAAATTTCTAGCAATAAATATGAGAAGGAAAATTCACCTCTTAAAATTAATCTCTCATTCTTAAGACACTAAGTGCAATGTAACAGTAAACAAAATCATTCCATTTATTAAGGAAACCTTTCTTAAAAAATTGAGAAAGGCTAGAAAAATAATCGTATCAGTTACTAGTGCTATAAAGCACATCTCCCAAAAACTTAATGTCATAAAACTATAATCATGTTATTATTTCTCATGATTTCTATCTGTTAGGAATCCATGATAGTTTGGCTGAGCAGATGTGTCTCTGGGTCTCTGATGAAGTCGCAATCAGATTGCAGGTGAAAATGTAGTGTGGTACAGTGGGGCAGGGTGTAGGGCTGGCCAAGCTTCTTTCTCTTCATATAGTCTCATAGTTTTTCCATGTATCTCTTCATATTGGAACGGTTTGGGCTTCCTCATAGCATTGTGGCCTCAAGGAAGTAGTATCACTGACATTGCAGCTCAGAACTCCAGAGTCAGTGTTTCAGTAAGCAAGGCGGAAGCTGAGTCGCCTTTTGTGACCTAGCCTTGAAAGTCATCCAACATCACTTTTGCTGCACTTTATTAGTCAAAACAGTCCCAGAAGGCTTCTCTGTTTCAAGAGCATGGGGTATAAATCTTACCTCTCAATGGAAGGATTATGAAAAATATATTGTAAGAAGATCGTGTGAGATGAGAGATACTGTTGTGACCATCTTTGGAAAGTACAATCTGTCACAAATCTGTTGCAAGTGTTTTTTTCCTAGACTATAGCAACAATAAAGATGATAATGTGACAATAAAAATAACAAAATATCTCATTTAATTCTATCATTACACTCCCATTTCATGGCTACAAAAATTGAGCTTCAGAGCTTCTCATTGCAAGTAGCATGGCCAGAATGCAAAAATCTGTCTATTTCAAATTTTAATTGCTTTCCATTATACTAATCACCTTCATCCTCTTAAAACCAGTTCACCACTGAATTCTTACTTATTATAAAGTTCTACTTTTCAATAGCACTTTTGAGGGGAAGCTCAGTAACAGATCCACAAAAAGTGGTGAAAATATGTTAAAGTGAGTCCCACCAATGATCCGCCAGGTCTACAAAGATCAGAACTTTTTCCATCAATACTGGTCCACAAAGATATTATTCAACTTTACTCATACCATTATCCCATTCCATATCAGTCTTTACAATTTTATTTTTACCTTATTTAATATAAATACCAATTTTCTCACTCTTAACAGAAAACAAATTATCCAGTTTAAAGAAGAAAATACTGTCAAAGATGAATGCCTTTAAATTTCCGCCCTTCCACATCAAGTTTATCTTGAGCCATTCTTATCTTTTTTTTATTGTTCCCACTTGCATCCAAAGCTAGTCCTTTCCCCCTGCACTTTGGATCTCCTCCCTTCCTGTCTGCTCTGAGAACTTTCTCTCCTAATTATGTCCACTTACTTTTACCTTATTCTTTCCTTCTCTATTGGCCCCTTCACCTCCTTTTGAACATAGATTTACATTCCTTATCCTAGAAAAAAATGGTACTTCCCTAGTTTGTTCCCCTCCCATTTAAACAGCTTCCCTTCCCTGTTTCTTTTCAAGTCTAAACTGCTTATCTGAATAGTTTTCTTTCCATGCATTTACTTTATTATCTCCTGTTCACTTCATGACTCATTTTGGTGTGGTTTCAGCCTCCCAGTTTCGTCAAGTAGTTCTTTCAAATGCCCCAGCTCTTCAGTACAACTCTATGACCAGGGGTATAATAGCTACGTCCCCATCCCTTTGTAGCAGAAGTCATTATAACATTCTTCACCTGTCAATATTTGTCATGAATAAAGATTTTGCTTAATGAGTTTCATCAACTCCTCATTAAAAACATCTAGTCACATGACTCTAATAAAATGCTATTAGCTGGGAGAGTTAGGCCCACATGGCTTTCAGAGTACACGTTCTACTTATAATTAATCACCAGCTGTTTCTTATGGTTAAGTGCTTATCTCTTGAAGTCCAGCCAAGCTCAGCCAAAGAGCTAGCAACAGTAGGAAAGACAGTAACATCTTATTTTATCATGAACATCCTCACAGACAGGGTTGGCAACTCTCTCAGTCTACTCAGGCTACCATAACAATACACCACAGATTGAGTGGTTCAACCGACAGAAATTTATTTCTCACAGTTCTGGAGGCTGGAATTCCGAGATCAAGGTATCAGCTTTATTCAGTTCTGGTGAGGGCTCTCCTGGCTTGAAGATGGCTGCTTTCTTACTGTGTCCGCACATGACCTTTTCTCTGGTAGAACATGCAGAGAGAGAGAGGAGTGAGAGATCTATGCTTCTTCTTATAAAGCCAGAAATCCCATCATGAGAGCTCCATCCTCACGACCTAATCTAACCCAATTACTTCTCAAGGGCCCATCTTCAAATATTAATATCATCACATTGGGGATTAGGGCTTCAACATATGAATTTTAGGGGGACACAAACATTCAGTCCATAACAGCCACCCTATGGTTGGCTCTGAAGTTACCAAAACAACAACTAATTTCGAGATCCTACGTTAATCCAGAATTATGAGCTTCCTCATGAGCTCTGAGTATTACAGGAATCATACATGGTGGTTTCTTGTTCCATGGTTAATGTTAGGCCTATAGTAGCTCCTCCCATTCTTGATGACACATGAATAAGTCTCTGACATCATTGCAGTCCAGAGTTACAATGAATCTTTGTTAGCTTTGAGTAATCTTGTAGACTCCAGATTAGGAGATGTTTCAAGAACAGCAGCTGAAGAAGTAGATGGCCAGCTAAAGACAGTGGATTGAATACATACATATGTAATTTCACTTTTTCCTACAACTCCATTACAACTACAAAAAAAAAAAACTTTTTTAAATGATGTACACCAAAATATGTGAACAAGAGAGGAAGACATTAACATTTTTTGGAAGCTGGTCCAATGAAAGGAGCAACTGGATTTTCTTCTCAGCTTGTCCTATTATGTAGAGCAGAAGGGGAAGGGGAGTGATAGGACTTGAAATCTGTTACAGCCAAACATCAATGGCGGAATCAGAGTCTTTATTAAAATTGAGTACACTGAATTTTGAAGCAGCAAGAATTATGTATGCTTAAGAGAGAAAGTTCTATTTTTGAAGACTGTAAATGCTAAGATAATGAAGAATTTCTATGGGGCTGACTATTGTCTTCTTAAGATTCTATGACTATATTCTTGTATGACAAATGAGGCAACTTAGAAACATTCAATTATCTTAATTCCTAGATTAAATAAAGATGGTTTCAAATGCAGAATCATGGAGGGCTATTATAAATTGCTTTGTACAGTAGCTAACACAACGTTAGTGTTATGTATTAAATAATAACTAAACCAGATGAATATTTTTATCACTATTTCAGTTCCAAATCAGGTAAATCCACAAAAAGTTGGAAGAATCAGTAAATGTGAACTGAGTTTCAGTCAATAAAATCAGGAAATTCAGGAAATGTACTTTATAGACATGATTTGAAGATTTTTTTTAAGTTTGCTTGTTCTCAGACATCAGTTATAAGAGAATGCTGTACTTTCAATATCAATTTGTTAATAGCATTTTGAATTACTGCTAATTTTTGCCTAATATTCCTTTTATACCTCCTAATTATAAGATGGTGGCCAAAAGTTTTGTCTTCAAGAGTACCAGAGAGTGCCCAGTGTACTTCCCCGTGAGATAAAAAAAGAATCACAGAGATATGTCTAAAATAATATGTGTTAGGTGTTAAAATTGAATCAAGTCAATAAATATGCATCTTTATTTACTACTGTTCTTGTAGGGGTATATTTACTTTTAGCTTTGAAAATTTAAATATAGTTAATTAAATAAATGCCAACCAATGGCTGCCTGAGATCCTAGAATTGAAGGAAATTAGTATAAAAATTGACAATACTACGAAAGAGTGTACCTAGTTCCAGCTAGGGGATGGTCTTCTATATTTTGCAATATTTACAAAAGAAGGCATATGTGTGCTATATCTGCAAAAATTTGGTACTTCCCTCACTTCCCCAATCTATGAACAATATTCAGGTGATGAGCACACTAACAGCCCTGACCTAAGCATTATAATCCATGTAACAAAAACATGTGTACCCCCTTAATATTTTGAAATTAAAAAAACACACTTAGGCAGAGGAATCTGACTGCGCCGATCCATCGTTCCCACTGTCATAACACGGATGATTCTCAGGCGAGTTAACAATCTAAGGCTGTGTCTACTTGGGGCTACCAGATCGCCTGTGCTATCTTGAAGTAATCACTCAGTCCAGTCACAGGTGGCTAATAAAGTACCATTACAGCACATCCACACACTGACACTGCAAATTGAGATGACACGAGTGTCAGTCCTAAAAAGTCTTCAGATTAGCATTGTTTGTAATAACTGAACAGAAAGCTCTCCTTTCTTTAACACTTTGGTTAGACAATTTCATACTAACGCATGTCTCCACTTAAATTTCAATTTATACTCTCAGTAAATGATACATTTGAGAATAAGTCCTTCTCTGTACATATTTCATTGCAATATATGTACCTGGTACTGTTTTCTGTGATTGCTGTTTATTTAATCATTTCTTAAGGATGCCAGGGATTATTTTCTTTTTCTTTATTCTCCATTTCTTAGCAATATAGCTACTCAAACTTTATGGTGGGATGTCAATTCTTTTTTCTTTCCAACTTTGCACACAATGCAGGTGTTTCAGAATGAGGTTTGAAACTAATCACTGGGAAAGAAGGGAAGAGATAAGACTGTGCTCACTGAGTCTCTGTATCACAAAATTGAATGCAATAAAGTGATTATTAGCTTGTCTGATAATTCTGCAAAAATGGTGGTTAATGAACTAAAATTAGATGTAAACAAGTGTAATAAATTCCCCCAATAACAATCGTACATAAATATTTTCTTATATATATTTAGTAAAGAAACTGTGGAAAACACTTAAAATATAAGGAGCAAATCAAAATGATATAATCCTATCATCTATAAATATCTACTGCTAACATTTTAGAATTTTACTCCCAGTAATAGTCTTAGTTTTTATGTGTAAGAATGTGTTCCTTAAATTATTACCAAACGCTTTGTATCTATAAATAACATGCAAATAGAAGTATGCAGCTAGATTTGACTTTATATGTTACCCCACATATATTTTTCAATGCTGTTAAATTCCTTTCAAAAATACTAATTTTATATGACCATATAATCTTCCACTTTCTCAATATGCTGCGATTTATTTAACTTTATTTCCCAGTTATTGGATATTTAGTTTGTGTTCAGGGAAAAAGTTGAGTATCTTTGTCATAAACAATTTTCAATGAGCATACTCGAGTATAAAGATTTATACTTATCTCTAAATATTTCCTTTAGAGGTAAGAAGTGGTTGACTGGTTCAGGACATTTTGCCGTTACGTACATATCAAATTTTTTCACAAACCTGCTGCACCAATTTATAATCCCATCAGCAACCTATCATACTGCCCTTCACACCATACCCTTACCGTCATTGAATATTACCTTTCTAAAAGAGAACTAAAAAAAAAAAAAAAGCAGAACTTCAACAATGTGACATGCAGGGGCATGACATACCATTTCACAGCTATGTTGAATTTTTTATATGATTATAGGCCAGTTTTATTTCTGTTTTGTGAATTTTTTCTCTATGTTCCTTTCATTTTTTTTAAATCTTGAGTTGCTAAAGCATTTTTAGTTATTACCATTCATGTATCAGTACAAGGTTTTTAAACACTTTCTTAAGTATTTTTAAATTCTATGTGTTTATTCTGTAAAAAGAAATGAGTTTGCTTCAAAAAAGCAATAGTAATTCTCTAATATTTCTAAATAAGCACAAGATTAAGCATAGAAATTTTTTTAAAATTCTTGTTTTCTTCTTTCACAGAGATCTTTAGGCGTATTTTTTTTTTTTTGTAATTACATCTATCGCTTGAGTAGAATATATATATCTTGTATGTGATCAGGAGTGATCACTTTTCTCTAACATCCCTTTCACATTTTGGAGCCCTCACTATGCATAATAGATGTGCCCACTTACACAAGCACAATGAAATTTGATGAATTGCAGAAAAGCATTCTTTTGAAGGGAAAGAGTGCCACACATGTTTTGAATGTAAGGAATTTGACCCTAAGTAGACAGGAGTCACATGCTATATAAATAGGGCTCTATGGTAGTAACTTTCATCAGCTTGAACTATTATGTTCATTTTAAAAGAATAACAAAAGAATTGCTAAATATTTCACAGGGTTTCATTACAGAGAGTGGATGTTCATGAAGCAAGAATTGGTGTTGAAATTACAAATGCTACATTGTGTGGGGAATTCATGTCCAGAATCTGCCTTCTTAACACAGGGCAAGTTTTTGACCTTTGACTTTTAACAAATTGTAGTTAAGTTAAAACACTATCTGGAAATACTCCAGAAAATATTTGCATGGTATTACAACTATGTCAATAAATGGGAGAAAAAGATGCTAAAATATGACAATTATTTATCAAAATAATTTTGATTTTGTTAAATGGCATGAAGTAGTTAATGTATAATAAGGTATTTTTGAAAATTCACTGTTCAATGGAAGATAGATTACTTGGATAAAAACATAAGTAAGAATAGTAAAGATCTAAACAACATATTTTTAAAAAATAGATCTAATGCATATATGCAAACATGTTCCCTGATAATAAGTAAAAAGGCCCATGACATACTCATTTTAAAAAATCATATCATTTTAGATCATTAAAAAAGCTTTCATAATTTCAAAAATGAGATACTACAGAAAGCATTCCCTGATCATAATACAGTAAAACCAGAAATGGATACAAAATAAAGGACAAAAAGTCCTTCCACTTGAACATAATTTTATTAAAGAAAGCCCAATCATAAAAATACTTTTAAATTGAAGAAGAATTGTAAACTAAAAATTCAAAATATCTGAAAAATAATTATAAAGGAGATACTGTGTACTGACTTTGGGTATAAATCATAGAAAAAAATAAAAATGAATAAATATAGAAATAAAAGCAGAAACGAGTAAGAATGCAAAAAAAAATGGGAACAGATAAGATTAGAACTAATAATATAAACTGAAATAACAAAAAATGAAAATAAAAATTTTTATCAATAAAATAGATTAAATCTTCACTATTCTAATCAAGAAAAAAAAAGGCAGAAAGCTATGAGTACACGCAAAAAAAGACATGACAAGGACATAATAAGCACAGAAGCAGGGTAATTTTAAAATATTACTTTCCTAATTCTAAGAACAATGAATTTAAAATTTGGGTGAAAAAATAAAAAATAAAAAAAATAAATAAAATTTGGATGAAATAAAATTTTCTAGAAAATATAATTTGCCAACAGTGACCATAAAATATACATAAAAATCCTGAAAAAAAAATCAAAAAGTTAAATATAAAGAAGCTATCCTAGAAAATAAAAAAAAAAGCCACTAGGACTTCACAGTTCACAGAGAATTCTAAACTCTCAACAAATAATTCTTATGCAAATTAACTATTCTACGGTACATTAAAAATAATGTTTCAAATTATTTTAATAAGGTATGTAACATTGATATTAAAACATAAAAAAGATTGAAAACAAACAAAATGCTGACCAACTTTCAATATTTAAGAAAATTTTAAATATTAGCAAGCCCGGCAGCAGCACACTGAAATAACAATACAACAGAACAAGTGGTATTTATTCCAGGCATACAAGGATGGCTCAATATTAGAAAATCTTTCAATATATTTCATTCTTTTCATAGATCTATGGCAAAAAGAAAAAATAATCACACGATAATTTTCCCAGATGCTGAAATGGTATTTGATAAAATTCTATGCTGATTTTTTATCTACAAGGAAAAAAACCTCAAAAAGTAGCAATCAGTGAAAAATATACAAACATGGGTGCACGCGCGTGCACGCACACACTCACACACATACACACACACACCCCAAGCCCAGGAGTTAGCTTACTAAGTAGGAAAAATACACTGGTAGGGGAATAAGACAAGAATGCTCATTATTACCATAACTAATGAGCTGGAGGTATTCGCCATTGAAATTATGGTAGAAAAAGATATTAGAAGTTTACAAACATGAAAGGATGAGGTAAAATTAACCCTCTTTGTAGATGATGTGGTTATACACTTGAAAGACAACATAATTTTTAAATGGAACAAAAGAAACTGCAAAGCAACGAAAACACAGGTGTATCATTTGACAACGTTTAAGTGGAGAAGGAAGGCCTTTCTCATCAGGACTCAAAGTGCTATGGTCATTAAAGAGACCGAAAAATTTTGAGCCTCAAGTGTTGGGGAGATCTCTATTTATGATATCAGTACTAACCTTGCTTTACTTTTTTGTTTTAAATGAGAGGAAACACACTTCTCACTTTAGCACCAACTAAATAAATTTTGTTACTTTTCCATCATGTGATCTTCCTCGGTCCTTGTGTCCAGTAACTAAATTGAAACCAAACATCAAAGTAGGGAAGCATGAGCAGAAAGTTTTATTTAGCAAACACACTCCCAAACAGGCACGGAAGTGGGCTGTGCAAAGTGATTAAAAATCAAGGAGGTTATTTAAGCAAACAGACGATAGTACACTCCAAAGGGGTCGGAGCGGGCACACGTCCAAGTGGACAGTGGCACTGTGCCCCCGTCCCGGTCCTTTCGGGGTCCCCCTCTTCTCTCCTCTTTCCTGCATTGTTTCCCAGGCCAGTGAGAATGTTATCCCCTCCCATCCATCAGGCCGGATCTGTTGTGGCTTCCAAAGCCCATTCAGGGGTGATAATGCACGAGAATGGTAGTATTAATATAATGAAGTCAGAGTTACTTGAGGACACTTTTGCCGTCCATCTGCGCAGGCCTCTCTCCCTGGGTTTCCCAAACTAGAGTAAATACGGTGTTTTTGCAATGGTTACAATCGTATTTCGACTACAGCTTTTGCTTTCATTGATCCGTAACCCAAATTCTGTTCCTGCCGTTCCGCCCCACCTGCGTTCCCCAGGCTGATCGCCTCACCTCCATGCATGGGAAACAAAAAGTCCTATCTGATATCTTGCTTGATTCAAGCCGCGAATAAATTAATATTTTTCAAAACCATTATTTATCTAAATATTCATTTTCTAATATTGGGTAAGCCTAAAAGAATAACTTGATTAAAAATCAATAAGACACAAAAAAGAAGAAAATGTCCCTTCCTGTATGGACTTTTGATGAAGATTCTGAAGCGTTTCAAGGATACTGATAGACTAATAAATGGATTGCTTTATTTTTTAACTTGACTTTTAAAAAATTAACCCATATATCAGTCAAAATGAGGAAAAAAACATAAAGAACACTATTTTTAAAGACAGACCTGGTTAAAAACATAAGTACATCTATTGAAGTACATCTACATTTTTAATACATTTTTAATACATTTAAAGTACATCTATTGAAGATTTGAACTTGGAAAAAACTTTAACTTTCATTTCCATACACTGTCTCTTACAGTTGTCAAAATATTTTTTTAATGCAAGTCAAGACTAATTTGTATTCATATATATATTTAGAGGTACCTTAAGATTTAAGAATATTAACATATTAAACTTTTTCAGTGTTTACTATCACTTTCATTTAATCTTTTCATAAACCATGAGCAGGATTAATTGAACAAATGAATGACCTTACTGAATTCTTTTGTTCGTGTCTGGACAAATTCTATCCCTTCATTCAGTGTTTTAGGCTTCTCTACTCAGATCTAATGATTGACTTTGAGGCAATATATAGGCTCATTTGTTGATGAACAACGTGTTATGAGTTGGAATTTTAAAAAATAAACTTAGACCAAATTACATAAATCTGCATTTATTCCTGAAAGCAATTCAATTTGGGAGTACCAAAGACATCCATGATGTTAGTCTGAAACTCATCTTTAATTTTGAAATAATCTAGCTCAGACTCAAAAAATAAGAGTGAGAATTTGGTGTTTGCTGGCTATAGATCATAACTCTTGTCCTGTGGGGACAATTGCAGAATAAAACTAAGGGAAGCAGGGCTTTGCTGTTGCAAAAAATGAGGTAAACCCTTTCAGCTTCAGCGTGAGACTGAGAATGGCAGAGAGAAATGGGTAACTCTGTTCTACAACTGTAAAATATTAAAAAGAGAGCTGTTTAAACTCTAAGTCGACCTCAATAATTAGAATCCAATTGAGTAGATATGTAATTTGGGGCAAATTATTTAACCTCAGGACCTCTGTCACCTCATCAGAGATGGGGTAAGGGGCGGGGGGAAGTATAATAGTTTAACTCTCTAAGTAGGTGTTTGGACAAAATCATCAATTACATTTTTTTTTCATATCAGATTTTTGATTCTATAATGCTTGAGAAAGCAAAGGAGGTCCTTTTCTTCCTCTTATTATCTAATTTGTCTTTTTCTAATTTTTTTAAATCTCAGAGAAGTGAGTAAGAACAGACATCAAGTTGAGTCTTTTTCCAACTCTGGTTCCCACAGGGTCTCCTGGGAAAGAGTTCCCTCCCTCACTGTGAGTGCTCAGTGAATCAACCCTGAGGGCCATGGGGTTAAAGTGGGAGTTTTGCAACGATGTTGTGAGGTTTCGGCTCTGAGAAAGGAAGCAGGAATTTTAAGAGTTTTGACATATTCTGTATCATTATATCCCTAATCTTTTCTAAGTTTAAAATAAAACTTTTAGAAGAAGTATTTCCCAAATATCCAGGCACAGAAGCCTGCATTGGGACCTCCTAAGGGTCTGTAAAAGAATACCCATCCCAGGTTCTCATTCCTGGGGGTTCCATCTTTTGATTTTTGCATTTAAGAGGAATGAGAAGGGAAGAACTTTAAGGTAACCCAATACCTTTGTATTCCAGCCATCTGAGACCTGGAATAGAACCTCATTTCCTCACAACATTGCAAAAGTCGCCAATGCTGGACCTCACAACCTTCTGAGGGAACTTGGATATTTTAAGTTATTTCTATTGGCATCATACAGCACAAAATAGAAGGTTTATAATACAAAAATAGAATAATTTTGTCCTCTCTTCACCTCCTTTCGTCAGTCCTTTCCAAACAAATCAACAACGAAACAATATTTCAGAAAAGGAATGTGACAAGGCCTGTTTCATTTTAAAACAGTAGCTGCTGAAGCTATGCCCTTCCACTTAACCAACATGAGGCTATGTTACATTCCTTCCATAGTAGAGTGGCTAATGTTAATTTGGGTTTTTTTTTAGTTATTGTTGTTGTTTTTTAATCTACTAAGTTGCATCTCTGAAAAGAACTTAATGAAATAATGGATGTGAAAATGTCTGTAATAGTACCTGGTACTTAGAAACCAGTTAATACATGTATATTTTATAAAGGATAACTGACTATTAAATTTTATTTGTGAAAATAAAAATCCTTATTTACTATATTTTATATGCTTTTATCTGTTGTGCTTCCCAAACCTGAGTATAAATCAGAATCTTCCAGAGACTTCAAAAACAATACCATGGTTTTTTTTGCTTGAAGCAAATGACCTTCGCTCTCATCTTCCAACAAGTCTATCCACGGGGCTGGAGAACTGACAATTGACAGTCGAGGCTTTAAAATATCATACAAATTTTGCATCACCAAAAGACTGTGAAAATATGACATATTTGGCTGATAATCTGTATCGTAAAATTATATATGACTTAATTAGTAACTCTCTTCTAAGAGCTGTCTTTAAATCCTACAGGAAATTAAAATACTTTTAAATAAATGCTTTCCTAGTACACAAACTTTTCATTATAAGTGTAATTCCAATAAATTAAATGGACTACTATTTCCAATAATTTCTTCTGGAACAAAATGTAAATTTGTGTAAAGACCTTATATGAACCAAAGATTATTAGGAACATCAACATCTATATAATTCAATCACCTTCCTGTTAAATATAATCTCTAAGTAACTGGTTAAAGCATAACTCAGTGAGTGATGAAAATATAGCTTTCCTTGAGTTATATTTCATAAGCAGTACTGCTTACCAGCATTTCACCAAGATAAGTAAGTACATAGGTAGAGGACAACAAAGAGACAATAAAATATTTGGTACTCCATGTTTCCATTTGTCAGGACATTGCTGATGACAAAAAGCCCCGTGTTATTTCAGAGCCCATCAGGTGGCAGAGAGTGCTCTATGTGCTGATTGCTTTTAAGGACACAAGCAATTATTTCTGTGATGTAATTTAAGGACACCAGGCAGGCCACGATGCCCTTCCAAACCCTTGTCTTGCGTTGATTGATCCCTGACATTCCAGAAAGCTTTATTCTTCATACGTTACATAATATTTTACAGTGCTTATGAACATTTATAAAGCACCTTTCACATATGCCATATCATTTAAACGTTAGAATTACTATATTGTTTTGTAGCATTAGGTGAAAGCATATAGTAGTTAACATTAGTTTACAGATGAGGAAACTCAAAGAGGTCACATGGCTTTGCCAAGGTCACACCACCAGGATCCAGGAATCTATGCATGAATCTGCATAAAGTTTCCACTCACTACAGCTCAGCATTCCCTGGAGAATAAGTCAAATTTAGTTCATTAAGATATAATTTCTGTCTTTGCACTCGAACAATTAAAATATGCAGACAGTGTCTTTCTACAGGAAAAACAGTCTTCCTGGGGCCCTCATCAAACTCTAGAGGATCCTTTCCCTATTTGTTTCTTATCTAGGTTCCAAACTTGTCTTGGTAGCATGGGCAACATTTGGACAATCTCCTAAAGCTCTTCGGTATTGCAAGAGGCTGGGGATTCCTTCAGGCTCTCTCTTTCACCGACATCCATGAAGCCATCTCTCTTCTACTGCGTCCGTATCATTAAGGCATAGGGAGAATCTGTTTGACCGACACCACCTAGTATTCCAAACAAAACATGAGACATTGGTGGCCTCCAATCTTGGATTTCCAAATTTATCTGGGGAGTTCTGCTGTCTACAATCTATATGTGGCAGAGGTGAGACCAGGGTCAACATACTAATGGTTGACTCTCTTTTGCATGCCCTGCTTCTACCTCTGTTTGTATCCATCTAGCTAAATATCTATCGACTATGCTGATCCTTGCAAAGAACTTTTGGCTTTATTGATTTTTCTCTAATGTTTTTTCTCTTTTCTATTTCTTTGTTTTCCACCTTGATCTTATTATCTCTATCTTCTTCTTTTTTGGCGTTGGCTTTGCTGCTTTTGTTTTCTTAGCTTCTTAAGGGGGAAGCTGAGCTTATTGATTTTTGCTCTTTCTTCCTTTCAACTGTAAGTGCTTAAGGCTATAAATCTTCCTGTAAGCACAGACTTCTTTCTGTTGTTTATTTCCAATTTAATCTGTTGCGATTAGAAAATATACATAACACAATTTCAATCTATTTCAATTACTAAAGCTTGTTTTATGTCCTAGCATAGGGTCTATCCTGAAGAATGTTTCATGTGCACTAAAAAGAATATGGATTTTGCTTCTGCTGAATGAAAGGTTCTCAATGTCAGGTCAAGTTGAATGATAGGATTTTTCAAGTCTTCTGTATACTTACTGCTTTTTATTTTAGTTATCTTGTCAATTACTGAGAAAGGAGTATTGAAACCTCTAACTAAATTGTTGTCTATTTCTCTTATGATTCTCTAAGTTCATGCTTAATTTATTTAGGGATTCTGTTTTAGGTCCATATATGTTTATAATTGCTAAATCTTCCATATATGTTGGGCACTTTATCAATTAGAAAAGTCTCTTTGTGTCTTTAGTAATATTTTCTGTCTTGCAAAGAAGGTTTGAGAGAAACATTAGGGGAAAAAATTATAAGGGAAAAAAACCAACAAAATGATGTTATCTGGAGTATAAGTCTCTGACAAATTTGGAAAACATTATATTTAATTTGTTTCAAATTAAAACAAATGAACTATACATGTGACTAGAAAGGGAAATTTCATAGATTAAAATGCATATGAAAGATATTTTAAATCTTAATCATCAGAGAAATACAATGTAAAATAATTAATTAACACTTTATATCCAAATTGAAATAATTGGAAAACTATCTGATACCAAATTTTGGCAAGAATATGAGAAAAAAGAAATTCCATCTGCTTCAGGCAGAAGTGTAGCCTGGCAAAACTGATGTGTGGAAAAAGCTGCAGTACATGGAAACCTGAGTATGACCCGGCAATGCTACACTTGGAGGTAGAAATGTGGGTAGGTACACACAGGAGTTTGTATGAGTGTGCTTAGTACAGCATTATTTTAATCATGGAAACATCTTACGTGTCTACTTTTGAGAAATAAATTAGGAAAAACTAATGACATGTTAAACTAGTTAAATAAGTAAACTACTTAAATAAATAAGTTCATTAAAACTAATAGACATGTATCGTGCAGCAATTCAGACGCAGTTACCTTAAAGCGTGAAGCAGAGCAATAATATAATGCCATTATTCTATTATTGTAAGTTTCAAGACACATTCACCAAACAATATTTCACAGTTTACAAAAATACATACATATCCATGAAAAAAATCCATATTAGAGTTAATAGTGAAGGAGGAGTAAGGCGGAAATGGATTTGGGGATCAAAGATGAAGGAAAAGGCAAATAAAATAGAGCAACAGAAGAGACTTACACAGTCCAGTAGGATAGTGTGACATGAACACTGAATAATACAGCTTCTGTATTTGGGCCTCCCCAAAACACGTTTACACACACACCCCGCTTACACAAACACACGTACACACAAAAAATTAAAATAAACAAAACAAAAAACAAGATTAGATAACACTTTGGTAGAACTGGTTAAGAATATTATGGTATATTCATATAATGGAATATTATGAGCTGTCGAAAATAATGAAGTGCTGATAGAAAATCTCCAATGTATATTATTAAGTTAAAATAGCAAAATCCTGAACTGTGGGAAGAGTATGGTACTATTCGCATTATAAAAAAAAAAATGTGAGAAAATGTTTGCATATGCACAGTATGACTCTAGAAGAACACAGAAGGAAATGGTGACAGTGATTACTTCCAGGAAAGACAACCAGACGCTGACAGCAGTGGGAGGGGAGATTCGCATTTTACTACATATTGCTTCTTTTCAATTTTCTACTTTATTTGCATATCCAATTCAAACAAATAAATAAAATGCATTGTTAAACAAAACTTGCATCGATAAAATAATGTCTACTTTGAAGTCAGCATTGAGTTTATCCTAGGCTAAATGATTGGCAAGAGTATAAAATATAAATATTTGTGGTGTATTGATTAAGATGACGAATGAGAATAAAAGATTGCTGGAAAGTATAGAAAATATTCACACTGTATTTCAAATTGATTTCATATTCAAACAGCAGTCTTTATCTATGCCTGCAACTCTGTGTTTTTATAATATTTACTATACAGCAATCCTTCGAAGTAAAGCTATGCCTTTAATGAGTCAGAATTTCATTTAGCATTCAACATGATTAGTAGGATGGTAATAATCCCTTTTAAAACATACACCAGCATTTTCAATTTTAAATAGCCAAGAATCCCAAGATGTTAATGGGTTCAAATAATTCCCCATGATAATGCCAAATGCACTGAGGTGTCGATGTGCTGGGAAGCCTACCAAGGTAAGAAACGATTTCAATTACTGTCTTTCTCTGGAGTACTTTCATTCAGATACTCACTTTAATCTCAAAAGCCATTCAGTTAAACTGTCCCTGTTATGTCATTACTCATCTCTCTCTGTTACACTCTCAGAATTCCATCGACTTGCACTCAAAAAGCTCTGAATCATTAAATTGGAGACAATTTCTTTCCTCGGTGTATTCTACACATCTCACTTACCTGATAGAGGCTGTTTCTATCTTGCAACAATCTTACAAAAACTTCATATAACTACACTTGGTGTTTCTAGACCAGAATGTACAATTAGTGGAGCCATCAAAGATTGCCTTTACTTAGCAATTGGACATTGATTTATTTTGGTCATACCATGATCTTGTAGAGGACAATGATATTCCCTATTATACACTTAAGGAACTGTATAGGAGTAGGAGAAAATAAGAGAAGAAAAATTGGGTTCAACTCTAAAGCACATTTATACTTCCCTGGATCTGGCTATCAGATTATTAAAATGATTAGAAAGATAAACTAAATTTTATCTTAAAAAAATAACAGTATTTTTACTCTTAAAATGTTAATAAAGTTATTAGCATATTTCTTTGCTGAATACTTGAGAGAGCAATTGTTAAGATGGATAATAACTAGTAATAAGATTTTTGTAGCATTTATAAAATTTAGAGAGACACTCAATGCCATTAACATCAGTAATATTTTCAAAAGGAAATATTCTCAAGGAAATACTTTCATATGTTTAGGTAGATAAGTTGGAAACCCACCATTAATCCTAATTTTGCACATAATAAAAGCAATAAAAATTAAAACATACCCAGATAACCTGGACTGAATTGGTATTGAGTTCTTTCACGTAGAAGGAAAATGACATGAGTTTTGTGTTGTTTGATTTTTAACTGTGTAATCAATTTCAAATGTCAGCAACTTTTTCCTATAAGGAAGGCCAGGTGTTAAATATTTTAGGTTTTATGGGCCATGTGGTCTTTGTCACAGCTGCTCAACTCTGCCATTGTGGTGTAGAAGCCGTCATAGACAACAGGTGAATGAGGGGGCCTGGTTGGGTTCCAGTGAAACTTTACTTACAGAAACAAGAGGCAGGGCACATTTGACCTGCTGGTGTGTGACGGCTTGCTTACTCCTTTCTATGTGGTAGATTTATCTATTTGAGAGATCTATTCAATAGGTTTATCTATCTGATAAATCTGATAGATTTTGTTAGGCATGTTGAGTTCATAAACGGTGCTCTGACAGGCTGAACTGAAGCAAAGCCTCAAAGTCTCTCTGACTTTGTCTCTCCCTAAGCACAGGATAAAGTTGTTCTCTGAAGTCGCCTTATCTGCATAAAGTCCAGACCTGCCAAAGAATAAAACAAGTACTTCTGGTCCCTCCCGTAAGTTTTCATTAACTGAACTCATGGCAGGAAGAAAGAATGAACTCTGTCAACACACCTGGACAGGCTTTTGTCACAAACCATTGTCTGCTCTGAGGGCACAACAGACATTGTCCCAGGCCATAGTGTGTTCCTCAAACCCATTGAATTCGCCTAAAAGTCATTTACTACCCCTCTAAAATCACACATTTTCCCATCTCCTTTACCCCTAAGAAGAAAGGTATAATAACTCTCTGTAACCCATGTGTGGCTGGTCAATCACTCTGTGATTCTCGCTCACACATGCTAATAAATTTATATGCCATTTCTTAACCTGTCTTTTGAGTGTTGATTTTCAAGGAACCTTCAGAGCAAAGGGGACGTTTACCCGTGGCCCCTACAAGAGCAAAATTATTTCAAAATCCCAAATCTCATCAGCCATGTGCCTTCTGTGCCTGAGATGCCTTGGATTCATGGGGACAAAAGCATCCATCTGATATTGTTCGATTTGTCATTTTATTACTATACATTAATCCTCCTCTCCCTTTGGATATACATCAGTTACAAGTGGCAGAATTGGTGAATGAAATTTTTTTTATTTCATAATCTATTTTCTGACCTATTGTGAAGATTTCACAAAGAACATCATATTGTTAGAGCAAATATTCTATAGAATTTCAGTTCTGCTGTTAGAATGTTATCTTACTAAGAGTAAATATATAATAAAATAGCTGAAGTAAATTTGAGGAAAAGCAAAATTTTCAACATGGTTAAAGACATATGTGCAAAATAAATCACGGAATTGGATTTAATTCAATAGAATTCAATTAATTAAATTAAATTACTTCATTCTCGAATGAATGAATGAATGAATGAAGAGAGCATGCTTACATTCAAAGGGCTAGTAATAGCTGTAGCTAATAGTCCGGGTTCTGGCAACTCCACGTAGTGTTGGCCGAAGGGAATATACCAGGGCTCTCACAGGAATGTGCTGATCTTCATCAGTATAGCTAAAAAGGGAGACTATCATCACCATTTCTAGTTCAGTATCTTCTTCCCTCTGCTACATCCTGTGCTGGGATTCTTCTTAGGTGTTCACAGCCGCACAAACCCTGCACTCATGTTACTGAAAGAGGCTGCAGAGAAGGGAGGGGAGCAAAGTCAGGGCACCCAGGCCTCTTATAGAAGCTGTCTCCTCTTCCAGTGAGTAGAGAATAATTCTCATCTCTCTTTCAAACACGGTTTTCCATTTGCCATGCATGTCTGCTAGAAACAAGAGAAAACATTTCCTCTTTATGCATAACAGGAAACTATATGTAGAAAAAAATGAAATCTATTCTCCATGGAAAAAATTTAGCAACAATAGAGGTTTGGCCTCTTTTCAGAAAAATGTGTGTGTGTGTATGTGTGAGTTTGTATATGTGTGTGTGTGTGTGTGTGTGTGTGTGTGTGTGTGTGTATTTTCCCAGCAATAGGAGTGGAAGTTGGATGTTGAACTGTGTTCACTCCAACATATTATATCTAAGATGTCATTCAGGTCTTATGGGGAGAAAATGTTTAAAAGCCCACACTCAAGAGTTCTTTACAGATATCACAATGCATTACTACAAAATGGCTTTGGTTTATGATCACCTTTATAAAGACTAGTTTTTAAAGTAGTCCTGTGTAACTATGTGGAATATAAAACCACGACCATGATGCTTCAGCTTCACCTACCGGTTTAACCATGAAGAAGTCTACAAACATCCCCTCTTGAGCTCTGCAGGTCTAAAGAGAAGATGGTTCTGCATGAAAACAATAAAAACGAAACCATCTAGCAAACCATTATCTCCACACCCAGTCTGTGTAGCACCCTGTGTTTTCTCTGTATTGCTTCGTGTTATCATTTTGTGCCCTGAACCTCTCTCTGCATGGGTAGGAC
This sequence comes from Indri indri, assembly GCA_004363605.1. Classification (NCBI taxonomy): domain Eukaryota; kingdom Metazoa; phylum Chordata; class Mammalia; order Primates; family Indriidae; genus Indri; species Indri indri. The sequence continues at coordinate 102,700 of RJWJ010002195.1, forward strand.
ACCAATATCTCAAACTCATCAGATTCACAACCAAACCATTCATCTTTCCGTCAAATCTATACCTTCTCTGTTTCCTAGTTCAGATAATGGCAGTGATATTCTCCAAGGCTGTAAAACTCAGTAGTATCACATTCTTCCTCTTGTTCATTGTCCAAATTCAGATTATGGTCTTCGTTCTCTGCTTTCTACTCCCCCTGCCGTGACCCAGATTCAGATTTTCAACATGTTTTACCTGGAAAATTACAATCACCTCATAACTGAGGCTTGCAACCTCTACTGTCTCCCATTTTATTACACCCTTCACACAACTGCCACAGATGGCTTTCTAAGTGTTAGATTTGATAATACTAATTCCCTGTTTGGAAGCTGTCATTGATTCCTCATTGCTTACAGCTCCATTTCCTTGGGAAATTAGGTTTGGCTTGTGCTAACAGGTTTTTAAACAGTTGTGAAAGAAGGAAGAAAAGAAGATATAGGAAAGTATAAAAATATTTGAAAATTTACAAAAACATCTTTACTTCAAATTTGGCTTTGTGTTTTATTTGTTTATGTTTAATGAACTTATAAAAAATGATCCTCTTGAAGGAAATAAGATAGTATACATATCTTCATTTTTGAAAAACAAAGAATAAATCAGAAATTAATAAAATTAGTTATGTACAAGGGTTAAAATGTAGATTAAATCAAAAGGTTTGCTTTTCTGAATTTGCTCCCTGTGCTGTAATTATGTAAGAGAATTCTTGTTCTTAGGAAATGTATATTACAATATCAATAGGTAAAGGAATATGATATAGCAACCTACTCTCAAATGGTTCAGATAAAAATAACTGTGCATGTGTTTGTGTGCACGTGTGTGTGCATGTGTGTGTGGGAGAGAGAGAATAAAACAAAGCCAATTTGGTAGGATGTCAAAAATTGGTTAATTAAGGGTAAAGAGTTATTTTATTTTCCCAAACAGAGTTATTTTATTTTCCCCTTCTTGCTGCTGAGAACAAACTAGAAACTTTTATCCTGAATTCTAATCCGTATTTTTAATCACTGATGGATTTGACACCCCAATAATTTGCTAATAATTCTATAACAAGAAGATTTACCATGTTTGAGTAAAGCTCTTAATCTTTTGACCGCGGGTTTGTGACATTAGTTTAAAAAGTGGTTATCTTTTTGCACATTTTCTCTTTGGATGTGTCACAGATAGTTAATTGCTGCTGTAATCTGTTTTCAGATTTATTGCCTCGTCTCATGCATGTTATTGTGAAATGAACATTACTGATTTTAAATTTCCTCATCTGCAGAATAAGAACAGTTGGGTAATCACTAGATTACATCTCTGAGGTCCTTTCTCCCCCCAAAAAAAACTCTTTCATATTTTACTTTTTCAATCATCTTTTTAATGCAGAAGAAATTTAATTTTCTCACCCACAGCATTTGTATATCACTAGGGAGAGAAAAAAAAAACATTATTTGTTCATAATGGAGGTGATGTAAGGTCTGTTATTATGCTTGTTCCTTTCTATATAATTTTAATTTCTTAACTGAGCCTAGAGTTGAGAGAAGCTTATTAGAACTAGGACTCTGAAAATACTAACTCATGCCTAAGACTGCTTGCATTTTACAAGTAAAATAAAATTGTTGAAATAATTGATTTTTTGCCAGTCGAACGCTTTTAATTTTTATTATTTCTCAACACTGTCATGTATAGTCATTGTTACATAGGTTTGCTGAAGTGCTTGTTAATTTGGTGTTTGCTAAAAAAAAGTATTCAGTATCATGAAGGGATGATGTACAGGACAAATGCTTTATAGTTGGCTACAATCTTTCCTATGGGAATCAGCGTTTGTTTGTTTTGTAAATTGTTGGATAAATAATGTAAATGGGAAATGTATTTCTTCTTCCTTTTCTTTCCCCAGGAGAATCTGAAAATGATTGAATACAAATGCAGCTGAGAAGCTGTCCACAAAGTAGGCCTGTGACAGACACTGGGTCTTGGGATTCACAGGGTCTGAGAGTTTAGATGACAGAGGCTCAGGACCACTGCTTCAACAGCTGCAACTCGGCCCTGCAAAGCAACAGATAAGCGTTTGATTTCTCTTTTCATCAGTTACTCCCATGGACCCCAGGGTCCTATGCCATATCTAAAGAAGTTACCTTAGGGGAAAAATCTTAATAATTATTAATTAATTCATTCAATAAACATGTATCAAGTACTTATTGTACTTTTACTATATACTTAAGTATTTGTGGTTCTGTGAATCACAAGACAGATTTCTGCTCTCAGGAAACTTACAGGTTGTTCGAAAAACTTTACCATTTAAGCATGATTTTTTTTTTTTTTAATAAAAGGAGATATTAACCTGTGGTGATTAAAATTTTTTAAATGTAGTATTTTTAGAGTGAAACCCATATGTATGAATGAGAAAATGCCAAGAATATAATAATATGTTTCACAAATAACAATTAGTAGTGTTCTTGGATACCATTTGAGACTAGCCTCAAAAATATATTGATAATACTGCCTTCTTCTAAAGCATGTTCTTAGTATTTTCACACATATTATAATTTACCTTGCCACTCTACAAAAGCTTTCATGTTAAAAATTGGACATGTTTTTCCAGGGATCTGCAGGATTAATATGTTACATACTGGTGTTTCACAAAAAAATATTATTTCTTGCTATGACATCCAGCCGGCTTCAAGTTTTTAGGATTCAGACATGTATTTGGTGTTGACAACATTGTTAAAATTCCTACACAGACATTCAGGGGAAAATTACCAAGGCAGAGTAGGAAAAAGTTAGTGTCATCAGAAAAATGACTTTTACTCAAACAATATTGTAACTGTCTAAATGCCAAGGTCTTCTTGGAACTGTAAAAGTTTTCATGATATCAAGCCATTATAGAATTTGTTAGCCAATAAGCAGTTTTTGCTTTCTAAAATATGCTCTATGTATTTCTTCCCAAGAAGCGTTATCTTTGAGAGTATTGCATTATTTAAAAAATATTGCATAATGAAATCATGTTTTGCTATGATAATTGATTTTAAAGTAAATTACAAAGTTATAATTGATACTTTTATGTAAAATCAATGTTATATATTTGACTTAGGTAGAGCAGGCCCTGCCTCAAGGATGGAAATCATTTTTTAAGTCAGTTAAGACTTGCCAATTAAAAAATAGCTTAAGGGAGTCCACCCATATTAATTTTAAAAAGTCTATAACCCAATCATAAATGACAAATAACCCAATTAAAAAATAGACGAAAATTCTGAATAGACATTTCTCCAAAGAAGATATATAAATTGTCAATAAATACATGGAAAGGCGCTCATCTCATTGGCTTTCAGGGAAATACAAATCAAAACCACAATAAGATACCACTCCCTTGTCACAATTGGGATGACTATAATCAAAAAGACAGACCATCACAAGGATTTCCAAGGATGTGAAGAAATTGAGACCCTCATATATATTTTTGGTGGGAATGTAAAATGGTCCAGCCATTTTAGAAAACAGTTTATCAGTTCCTCAGAAGGTTAAATATTGAGTTACCATATGACCCACAATTCCACTGTTAGCTATATAACAAAGAGAAATGAAAACATGTCCACCCAAAAACTTGTATAGGGGCCGGGCGCGGTGGCTCACGCCTGTAATCCTAGCACTCTGGGAGGCCGAGGCGGGTGGATCGTTCTGAGCTCAGGAGTTCGAGACCAGCCTGAGCAAGAGCGAGACCCCGTCTCTACCAAAAAAATAGAAAGAAAATTAATTGGACAGCTAAAAATATATATAGAAAAAATTAGCCAGGCATGGTGGCGCATGCCTGTAGTCCCAGCTACTCGGGAGGCTGAGGCAGAAGGATCACTTGAGCCCAGGAGTTTGAG